>CAJHQQ010001222.1:0-108146 GCA_905132885.1 Moricandia moricandioides
TTTCCTAGTAAAAGCTTAGTTTTCTTGTAGTGAATATTTAAGACTTCAAAATCTAACCCTAAAGATACCAACATTACTCGAACACATGTTAGCAAACCCTAACTAATTAACAATCATGACTTACAATATATATATATATATATTTACTCATCTAGGTGGAACACAATTCAATTTTATTAAATTTACATGATTTAGCATTGTTTATAAATACATGATTTCAATTTATTTTGGAGGAATTTCAAGTTTACCACATTGATTGTACCATTATTCATGTTTTCCTTCATTAAAAGGATATTTTCACAAATACTTTCTTCATTAAAGAAACAATAGACCTTTATACCCTAGCTTTATAGATAAATAATTAGAAATAATATTTAAATAAATAAAAAAATATTTTTTTACAAATTTTCAGTTATATGTTTTCAATTCAAACTTTTTGTAAAAAATTTCAAATTATTTTTTATTCCTTTTTCAAATATATTTTTATAACTATTTTTAAAATTTTATTTTCAATTTTTAGTATTTCTTTATTTATTTTAAAAATCCTAAACCCTACCTTTCAAAACCCCACCTCTCTCAAATCTAAACCCTAAGTATAGATTAGTTGACTGTAGGGGTATAAATGCTTATTTACCTCTTTAAAACTGAGGGTAAATGCGGTTAAGATAAACATGAAAAGTAATATTAAGAAAGTGATACTTTAGGCAATTTCCCATTAAAATTAATTTTAAAATTAAATACATGAGTATACTTCTCGAGAAGTCTACCCGAGATGAAAAAACTTCTAGAGAAGACTTCATTGTCTAGAGAAGATTTTTGAGGGCTATAATTGTAAAAGTGTTTATATTTTTTTTTTGTTTAGTCTTAAAGAGATAATTTTTAATTCTACTACCCTTTTAAATTACTTTTGCATTTGATTTAATTTGAGGTATATATTTGAATTCAAATTCAAATTTTGAGTTTTTGGTAAATCCCCTTCTAATAAACCACTACCAAATGAGGTTTAGTTATATTTCCATTCTTTATTTCATAAGTGAAAAATATAAACTAATTTAACCAACTCATAAATCCAAAGCTTTGTTACTAGGTCTCGATTAGCCTTACGGATTTTGTCGGAGCCCGACAAGCCGAACCAGACCGAACCTAAATTTCCAGTTTTCAGTTCAGTTTCGGTTTTGATTTTGGTTTAACTAGGTATACTTTTGAAAAATAATTTGGTTTTTGGTTCGGTTTAGTTTTGCATTTTTCAAAAAACAAAATTAAAACCAAAAACCAAAAATTAACCAAAATTAACCAAAAATAACCAAAACAAATTAATTGAACTAATCTAAATAACCAAAAATAATTATACCAAAATCTAACCAAAATTCTAAAATCAATTTTTCAGAAAACAATTATAAACCAAAAATAACTGAAACCGAACCAAACCAACCAATTTATTTTTTGTTCTTTTTTGTGGAACTGTGGTTGAACCGAACTAACTGAAACCAAAAACAATTAAAAAAAAATCCCGAAACCGAAAAAAAAAACCGCAGGCCTAGTCTCGATGGATCAAGATTCAAGTTTTCAAATCAGATGATACACTTTTAAATTGTAAGAATACTTTGATTTTTACACAGGCCCAAAATTAGTCTAGATTAGCTCATGGTCCCCTATTTATTAAAACAAATGAAAAAATATTTAACGAGCAACTCAAATTAAATTTCAGTACAGTTTTGGTTTGGTCATACCAGTATGAACACTATGCAATAACAGGCCCATGTCGATATTCTATATATACATCTAAAAGGCCACGTAAATCTTCGCCTCATCTCAATAATATTACTTCTTTTCTCCTTTTGTTTCTGTATCCACTACAATCACGACATGGTGGCATCCGCTTTGCGTATGCTAAAACTCACATTTCTTAGCTGGGACTTCTCGTCTTAACCTTTTAATTAGAAATAATTGAAACATATCGTACACACTTGCTTTACATAAAAAATTAAAAATAAAAATAAAAAATGTGTTTCAACAACTTCTCGCCCTAACCTTTCAATATTCTAACTGTATCATTTTATTTCACTTACTTAAATAATGGTAGTGTACACGTTGTATTTATACATGAGTTGGTTAAACTGCCTTAACAATTGTACATTTGGGGATTGTATTGGTTAATTATCGTCAGTACCGTATCTGTTGTTATATAATTTAACGGGGACGACCAAGGATCCAATAATGCCACCCTTTTAACAACGACATCTCCATACCTAAACATTGACAGTTCAGCGACTATGGCAGTATGAATATAACTTAAGGACCCTACACTTTCTCTTACATATACAAAATAGCTACACTTTGTCAATGGAAGATATAAAAATACACACGAACATTTGGAGAACACATGTACTGGTAATTACCATTATTACACGATAAAGATGCTTATTGTTATCGACCCATAGAATTAAATTGTACATATATTTTTTTTGTAACTGAATTGTACATAATTTTTCCTTTTTCTTTCTTTATTATTTTGGACTTTTACTGAGGACTTTACATGATACTTGAGTTGCCATTGTTAGCTTCGTTAGTGACCAAAAAGGCAGGTTGCCGAATTGTTATCACATATAATTCTTTTGGGGACATCTTACCGTCCTTTTGTTGTGTCTTGTCTATTCTTTTCTTCACTTCTTCTATTACTTTTGTTTTGAGAGATCTTGATGACCCCTCCCCTTGATTATCCTCTTTCTTGATCTTGAACGTACACGTAGACTTATTGATGTTTGTTGGTGGAAATATGAGTTGCGTGTTAAAGAAAAAGGAAGTATGTAATAAGCATCTAGTTTTTGGATAATGCGATTGTATATACTAGGAAAAGAACCCGTGCGATATTGCACGGAAACTCATTTTGTAAAAAAGATATATGTCAGATTAAATATTATAATATCTATTAATTTATATTGATATAATCTTTCTTATTTATAATAGTAACTTGAATTTCCAGATATTTTTTTATAAAACACTAACATTTACTATATTGACATAGTAATTAAATAAAATCAATACATTGGTAAATTATAGATTTTTTTTTTTGAAATTGTTACGGTTTTATTGACTTTTTAAATTTTATATATGATAAAGTATTATTGAGATATAAATACTTTAGAATTTTATTGATTTCTCAATCAAAAGTTCTAAACTTAGGCTAACATATAAGAATAACAAATAAAACTCTTCATGTTTATATATGTTTCTTCAAAAATCCTTGAAAATCATTTAGGAGTGAATCTCTCTATTTTCTAGTCTATTTGTGATTGTTGATTATCAACAACAACTTCTTATATAGATAACAAAATATTGCAATGGTTGATAACCAAAGATTGTAATGGCTAAAGCCAAACATTGCAATAGTTAGCTACATGTTGTAATGGTTAACACCAAAAGTTACAAGGGTTTATCATCAAATACTATAATTAACAACAATTGCAACGATTCATCACCAAAAATGGCATTGGTTCTTCACTTGTATTTATATTTACCAACAACAAATCCATTTCATCTAAACAAAGATGTCAGTATTTTTTGTAGAAAAATAAAACTAATTCTAATGGTGGAGTTTATTCTTAATTTTTAATTTAATAGATAAATTTTTTTAAGGATGTTGAGTATGACATCATAGTTTCACTAAGCAAAATATGTGTTCATTCTTTGACAAATTATATTTTCTAAAAACTTAACCATTAAACTTTTTCATTGAATTTGTTCGTAATAGAAAAATTATATATTTTTAGAAGTCAAATTCTTTCATAATATAATTCTTTTAGAAACTCATTTACAAAAAAATATCTTTTCAGAAATTAATCATTGAACCTTTTCACTAACGTCTTTCATAATAAACAATTATATATTTTCAATAAGATTAGCTATTTAACATCTCGTAATAGGTTAACACATAAAAACTTTTTTCTTGCGTGACACCTTTTGACATCTTAAGTTGTGACATTTCAAAAACAATTTATCTCTTATTCTAGAATTTATTATGCAACATTTCAGGGACACACAAATAAAATTCTAGAACATATTAACCATAAGGTGCATTTATCCATAAATTTTTCTTTAATGAATTTTTTAATTATACTGGTTTTACCAAAACAAAAACTTATCCACAATATCATCAACTTTAAAAAAATCTATTTACGTGAATCAATAAACAAACTTTAATAATGCATATTATGCATTTGGGTTGATATTCTTTTTAATTAACCAAACAAATACAAATCTTTAGTGTCCTTTTCTCAAGTTTGTTTAATAAACAAAACATGTACATACCTCTTCCTTATAAATTTATAATGTATAGACATGTCAACAAATTGTTTTGCCAAGATGTAAAGTGAAGACACTTATCCATATCATGTTACATGTTCGGTGTTGTGTGATTACAAAAAAAAATCAAAGTATTTGTTTAGATATATGCCATATTTTTAAAAACGGTTATAAGATTCTCTACAACTAATTAGTGAATTAACAAAACTGGAATAACATCTTTTAAACAAATGCAATTTTCAAAATAAAATAAAAACACTATGTTAGGATAAAAAGATACGTAGTTATATATTTAGACACATATATCTTATATAATAAATCGAAAAAATACCAAATATTTTCTAAGATTTCTTCTATAAAGTTATAGATTGTTTTAGAAAATATTAATAACCTTATGATACCTCGAAGAGGTGTGAACGTGTTTAAACCCAATATGTATGAACGTGTCGTGACCAAAGAGGTGTGAATACACCATCACTAAAGAGGTGGGAATATATTATAACCAAATAAGTGTGAAATGATTGTCACAAAATAAGTGCAAATATGTCATCATCAAAGGGTGCGAATAGATCATCACTGAAGAGGTGAAAACGAGTCACTACCCAAATGGGGCGAATGGATCATCACCTAAGGGATGCAAACATGTTGTGACCGAAGAGGTGCGAAAAGATCATCACCCAAGAGGTACGAACATTTCGCGGCCGAAGATGTGAGAACATTTAGTGTCCGAAGAGGTGCAAACATTTTGTTTCCAAGAGGTGCGAACAGATCGTCACCCAAGAGGTGCAAACATTTTGTGGCTGAAGAGGTGAGAACATTTCGTATCTGAAGAGGTGCGAACATTTTGTATCCGAAAAGGTGCGAACATTTCGTGTCGGAAGGGTTACAAAAATTTCGTGTCCGAAGAGGTGCGAACATTACATGACCGAAGGGATGCGAACATTTCGTGTCCAAAGTGTGTGAAAAATTAGTGTCCGAAGAGGTACGAACATTACGTGTCCGAAGGGGTGCAAACATTTCGTGTCCAAAGGGGTGCATAAATTTTGTGTACGAGGCATTTCATGTCCGAAGGGATGCGAACATTTAGTGTCCGAAAGGGTGAGAACATTTCGTGTCCGAAAGGGTACGAACATTTTGTGTCCGAAAGAGTACGAACATTTCGTGTCCGAAGAGGTGTGAACGTGTCGTGAATGAAGAGGTGCGAACGTATTATCACCAAAAGGATGCAAATGTATCGTTATCAAATGGGTGCAAACGTGACGGCATATAACAAATCAAAATTAATTTAAAAAGGTATAAGCAATAGATGCAATTTTCATACCAAAATTATAAGAAGTACATATAACTATTCATTTTAAAAACTAATAAATACAATTTTTTATATAAAATCTTAATAGATGTAATTTTTCACGTTAATATACTAACTTGATATAAATAATTCTAAATGTTTATGTGAATGATTATAAGGAGAATAAAAAATAAAAAACACAATTTTTACAAAAAATATAATTCAGTTTTTTATGGAAAGACACAACTTTTTATAATGAAAAGATGCACTTCTTAAAATTAATAAATTTCAGTTTCTTTATGAAACCATTTTTTATAATGAAAATATGAAAAGACACAACCTTTCAATATTAATTGGGATTGCTATTATTAATAGATTACTTTATTTTGTTTAAAAAATTGATTTCGCCTCCTTAACAAGAACTTAAATATTTTAAATAATCTCTCCTAATATGAATCTAATTTAAGTGGCGAAAGTTCCAGCTAAAATTCTTTTACCACTTCGACCAACGCGTCGTGTTTGTATATGGTAGTTTGACAAAAAAATTTTATCAAAACTAATTATGCAATAAAAATTATACAAAACCATAATTTTAATACTTTAAAATTAAAAAAAAAAATTGTGTGTAATCACGTTGACAAATGAAATGATCTTATCACAATTAGTTTACAAATCAAATATAATGTTAATAATGACTTTCATATAACTATTCTCTGTAATCATAATAAATATTTACTTGATATTTTAAATTTGGGACGATACTTTTATGTTACATCTCAAAGATTTTTTTTTTTTTTAAATCATATAATTTACTACACATGATTCCTAAAAAAATTTGATATCCATACCAATGAAAATAAACCCACATAACACCATATTTGATGGTAGATTCAAATGGGGAAAACGAATAAAAATACAGATAAACATAAAAAATAAATTAAGCAGAATAATTACAGATTGAGTTATGTACAATAAATGAAGATTTAATGAAGTGAATTATTTATAGGCGGTTAATAAGAAAAAAAAACAAATTTACATGCATTGGCCCAGTGCCGGTCCGGATCCGAATGGTGCCTAAGAGCATTTTCAATGTAAAATTTCATTTTTTCCTCTAAAATAGAGTAAAAGTAGATATGGAGTAAAAGTATTCCAACTCTACTCCATTTTTCATTCCATAATAGAGTCATGAACAAACAAAAAATAGATTACTCCATTTATGGAGTAAACTTCAAAATAGAGTGAGATATGAAGTTGGGTTGGAGCATTTGTTACTCCATATTCACTTTTACTCCATTTTGGAGGAAAAAATGGAGTTGGGTTGGAGATGCCCTAAGGCGAACAGAAAAAATGCTGCCCCTATTATAATTTATTTTGCATATTTAATATAGAATTAATATCATGTAAAATATCATTTTTATTCAGTTAATATTCTTTTGATATCATTAATAACTCATTTTGTTGTGAATGATATATACTTCGTACTTGAACATAGTTATTTTTATGAGGTTCGCAAGCAGAAATTAAAGTTGGAACTACGATGGGATATATATATATATACATATATATGGACAATAAACATTTATTTTCATTGATTTGTTTAGAAAAAAAATCAGAAAGCTGAACCTAATTCATAATAATTTAATCTTTGTTTAGATTTTAAGAAATTTTTATCGTTAAATATTTTAATTATAACAATCGCACAAAATTAGAGAAGATAAAATTTACAAGATAAAACAACAATCAATCAATAAAAGATGAAAGCACATATATTTTATAAATAAATAATGTTATATTAATAAAAAGAAACAACAATTTAAAAACTAAAAAAAGAATAATACTAAAACTATTATTATCATTATCAAAAATCAAGGAAAAAAAGGGAAAAAAGTCAAATGAGTTTCGAACTTACCACCTGCAGGAAAAGAGGTAGGTCGATCGACCGCTATACTAAAGATAACTTACATTTTATGGTGCCCGTATATAACCACTGGCACCTAAAGCCTTTGTTTTATGGGTTTTAGGTCAGGGTCGGCCCTGCATAGGCCACCTAAAGTCTAATTTTTTTTTGTCTCCTCATCAACAATTTAATATTACCATTAACATTCATCCAAATTATTTCTTATTTTTTTTGAATCTTTTACCCTGAAATAAAAAGGTGAATTTTAAATAATTGCAATCATATTTGCATCATAAATGAACTGCATTTATTCTATATTTTCTGTATATCCATTCAAAATCCAAATACTACAAGAAAAATTGTTCGTTTTAATTTATTAAATGTGTTGAAAACGTCTTGCATCTCTTGAGCTTCTCAACGCATGATGTGAACGGTGGACACTCTAACAATGAATATACCATTTTCACTAAATCATAACAGTTTGTTGCAAATCATGTTTCTAGCCAGCGAAACACATCATACACTCCATTCGCTACAAGAAAAGTAGAAAACAACCGATTTAGAGGGAATTTTGAAAGAGCAATCATTCTACAAAAGTTTGCGACAAATCTGCAAGGGAATTGTAAGGAGAAATAGAACCTTCGCAAATTTATTAGAGATTTGTGAGAACTTTGCGTGTCACTCATATTTCCTCGTAACTCCCTCAATTTTTTTTTATGGATATACAAGGGACTTGCGTGATACCTATAGTTCATCGCAATTCCCTAACAAAAATCCAGTAAAATTATTAAATAAATATTTAATTGAAATAATGTTTAACATGTACGTCCAATGTTTTTAAAACTGGACAAGACTTAGACTCGGTTACTGGCTGACCCGGTTTAATCGCTCGAACCAAGTTTTCTATTTGAAAAAGAAATATATATATATATATATAATCATATATTTACACCATATACACCTAAAAATTAATTTTACATATGATATGTTCTTTGTTCTCTTATATTAACTACAAAAATAAACAACAAAAATAAATTTAGCATATACACATTAAACAAGTGAATACTATGTAAATTGAAATTGATAAAAACCAAATAATTGATTGTCCAAGTTATTTTGTTTATTTATTCTTACAAGTAAAATATCAAATTTTATGAATATGAAAAAATAAAATTAGTTTATGAAAGCCAAAAAAATATTACATTATTTCTTAAAAAAATAGAATTAAATAAAAAATCAATTAAATAATGATAATTATATATTTACTATGAAATTTTAATTTTTAATAGCATTGAAAATAATTTAATCATATAGAACCAAATATGTATTCTCTCTGGATTTATGGATTTACGTGGGAATTGCGAGGGATCCCTTTCAGTTTCCTCGCAAAACCATGCTTCCGACACTTCAACAATTTGGGGCTTCCTCAAGGATTTTGGTGTTGGATAAAACATATAATTGGAAAATGTCTCGAAATACCAAATAATAAGACTTCCCTAAAAGTTTTTTCGGATAAACATGTTAGTTTTGTAGTTGGCCAAAATGTGTCAGAAATTTGATTTCTATAGAAGACTCTAAGGGAAATGTTCTCAACTGTTATATGAAGTCTACTCACTGTCAGTTGAAATATGCATACGTTACTTTTGCAATTGACCATATTTGACTTCTATAGAAATATTCTTCAATAACTAAAGATTTGACCAGAATCCCAAAATAAAAATCGAGAAAACTTACAGAAAGTGTTCTAATTAAAATTAAATGTTTTACTTTTAACTAGTCAATTGCAAAAGTAACATACGCAGACTTCCACCGACAGTGAGCAAATTTCATGTAATATTTGAAAAGACTTCTCACAAAGTCTACTATAGAAAGTCAAATTTCTAACATAATTCGGTCAATTACAAAACGGACATGTTTTTCTCAGAAGACTTTCAAGGTATTTTACTCGTTGTTTTTGTTGACAAAGAAAAGTTGGAAAACTTCCAAAGAAGTCTTTTCTATAAAATACACAAAAGTCAATTTTAAAATTAACTTATACATTGATCAGAAAACTTTCCTAGAAGCCTTCTCAGTGGAGAAGACTTCCAGAGAAGTCTTTTTCGTGAAACAGATCTGAAAAAAAATTCAAAGATCATTCTTAGATCCGGTGAGGTTCATGTTTACTTTCTCCAAGCACATACAACTTCTTAATGAAAGTTATATATTCGTTCTTGACCAAGAACCATGACCTTGTGTAACTCTAATATGATTATAAATTTTGAAATAAAAAGTTGAGATTCTGAGATGAAATAAGAGTGGAAGTGAAAGTGAATGGTTTGTGTTTGTAAGAAATAAGAATATAAAGATGTAGATATTGATGTTGATTTTTAGGTGTATTTACAATTTAAAATTAGTTGTTTATAGTGGTTGATGTATTGATGACAATGACAATGTTCTAAATAAATATAGAATATGACGATGATAAAGTAAAACACTCATTTTTAGAAGCAAAAAAAATAATGACATTTTCGTGAATAATCCAAACTTCTCGAATAAAAAAAGCAAATGAAATTATTGGGTAAGCGACCAATTTTCACACCATAAATATCATATAGTAACAGTTCCACACAATCTTTCATGATTGCCCTAATTACACACATTTTAAGTATATGAACATAATTGCACACATTTTAAGTATATGAATATATTTACCCCAATTTTCAAAGATCGAAATCCAAAACCACACAAACGAAGGTTTAGCTTGGTTTTTAATCTAAACAGATATCAAACAAATTAAACCACTTGGTATAGAACTGAAATTAAAACCCGACCTGACATGATATTCAAATAAAACCCGACCCAACATCCTATTAAAGATTTGGGTCGGGTTCTATTTGGATATCACTTTGAGTGGGGTTTTAATTTCAGTCTGATACCAACTGATTTGATCGGTTTAACTGGTTTAATATCGGTTTAGATTCTAAACCAGTAAAACTAAGCTAAACCTTCGTTTGTGTGGTTTTAAGTTTTGATCTTTAAAAGTATGGGTAAATAAGTTCATATACTTAGAATGTTTGCAATTAAGACGAGCATAAAAGATTGTGTAGAACTGTTACTATATAATACTTCTGGTGTGGAAATAAGTCGTTTAGAAATAAGTCGTTTACCCGAAATTATTTTAAAAAGTGAAGAATTAGTTTTGTATTTGACTTTTTTTTTGAATTATTTTACAAAAAAAATAAATCCATTCGTTAATATATATGGTTAATTTCTTTTTTTCAACGTATGGCTAATTAAAAGCCTATAAAAACTATTAATAATATATATGTCTCGTTTTCATAAGATAAGTGTAATTGTTTTGTTTTCAAGTTGTTATATACGATAAGCTTTTATATAAAACAACAATTGAATGCATGTCAGATTTCCATATATATTTTAAGTACATATCTTGTTTGTTGCTAAATACATAATACAAGAGAGAAAGTGTGATACAGATAACTGAATACATGCCCAAACTTTAGTTTAGAGTAGACTAGTTACCGACAAATCCGGCTTTCGGGGAAAAGCTCAAATAATTTAATTTTCGTAAGTTGGACTAAACAAATATCTATCTAATACATCATACTCACTAATTGAACTTACTGTATTTGGTGTGGCCACATCTGTCGTGTCGTAAGTTGAATAAAATGAGCTGTGAGAAGATATGTTACAATGCGTTCCTGCTTATCAAATTATTTGTAAATACCTATATAAAAGTACGAAGTCATATGTGTGTTCCAAAAAAATATGATGAAGTCCTATATATCAAAAAATAATATTCCTTCCCCTTCCGGAAAGAAGCATATTTTAGAAAAAAATTAGTTTAAAAAAATACAATTTTTACATTTTCAATGCATTAATTTATGTAAATTGTTAACTTCAAATGTTTATAACAATCTTATTGGTTGAAAATTATGAAGAATATTTAAGGAAAAATTCTATAAAAATACTCCAACTAAATTTCATTAAGCTTTTTAATACTCAATTTTTTTCGTTATCCAGTTTAATACCTCAACTAATTATTTTGCTCATTTTAATATATAAAATTTTAAATTATGCTCATTTTACTACCTAAAATTTATTTATTTTAATTAAAATACTAATAAATTTTAAATGAAACTTAAAAAATCTCTAAAATTTAGAAAAAAACTCTCAAAATTCTAATTTTATTGTTTGTTTGAAAAATAAAAGTAACTAAATTTTATATATAATCTTAAATTTTGTAATAAAATTTTAAATGTTAAAATGTTGAATTTAGTTTTTTTTTGTGAAATAAAAAACAAATTAATTTTTTACATTCAAAACTAATATTACATTTTTTTATTTTGGAATTTTATTTAAAATTTTGTTTGAAACTTATTGGTGTCTTTAATTAAAATAAATAAATTTTGGGTATTAAAATGGGAAGAATTTAAAATTTGGCATATTAAAATGAGAAAAATAATTAGTTGGATATTAAATTGGGTAGCAAAAAAATTTAGGTATTAAAAATCTTAATGAAATTTAGTTAATGTATTTTTATGGAATTTTTTCAATAGTTAACAATTAAAAATAATGCATTAGTAACTAAAATTTTATATGTTTTCTTAATAAATATAAAAATACCTAAACATACATCTTACTGAAACAAAATGATTAATTATAAATTCTAACAGATTGCCGACAAATTAAAGCTATTCTTATTAGTCTCGGCACACTTACCGTTAGGGGTGGGCGTTCGGATACCCGTTCGGGTTCGGATCGGGTACTTCGGATTTTCAGGTATTTTGGTATAGAAGTATAGAACCGGTTCGGGTGTTTTTGTATTTCGGGTCGGGTTTGGGTATTTTTAGTTCGGGTTCAGTTATTTCGGGTCGGATTTTCGAATATTTACATTTTAAAAGAAAAAAATTAAAATTTTCATTTCTCAAGTTTCTTGTATATAAAAATATAAATTTCACTTAACTGATTTTTTATTTTTTATAGATTGAATGATTAATAGATTTGGAGATAACATTTCAAAAATAAAAAGACACTAATTTGGTTATTGTTTTTAAATTTTAGATATAACTTTTGTTAATGCATGAAACAAAAAGCTTGGCATACATTTGAAGTGAGTATCAAATCATTTTTATTCGTAATTATATGTATATTATATAGTTTTAAAGTATCTATAACATCAATATATAGATATTTAAAATAAACTAAGAGATGTAAACTAAAAATATAAGGTAAGTATATATATGTTCGGTTATCTTCGGATATCTATTCGGATTCGGATATTACCCGTTCGGGTTCGGATATCCAATCTCACCTAATTCAATACTCATTCGGATATTTTACTACTTCGGTTCGGATTTTGGTTCGGATTTTTCGGATCTGGTTCGGATTTTTCGGATCTGGTTCGGATGCGGCTTCGGGTATCGGGTAAAGTGCCCATCCCTACTTGCCGTATATTATAATTAAACTATTTCACTTTGAAGGATTTTTTCATTGTTATATCACTCTTTTAGTTTTATTAATAAATAGAAATAATTCTTGGATATACATCCATTTAAGCACATAAAAATAGTAATTCTTCTGGTTTATATTAAACGTCACTTTAATTTTCTGCGTACGAATTAAAATAATTAATTTTATATATTTTTTATATAAAAATATAATTATCTATAAAACTTAACTTAATACATAAATCTAAGTGCACCCACCGCTGGACGTCGGAACAAAACTTAGATCATTTATAAATGAATAGTTTCTTTTCAGCTTTACAAAATAATAAATAAATATTTTCTTGTCTTTCTATTAGTTTACAAATGATGTAGGCCGATAAATTTTTCTTTTGAAAGAATAAACATATATTTCCGCAAATTTCGTTAAAATACAACGGATTGATGCGTTAAGAATTTCAAGTTACGTAATTGTCTATTAATTATAAAATAAAAGAATTTAAACGTTAAGAATTTCAAGTGTTGACAAAAAGAAAAGAAATCCCAAAAAGGCAAGAATAATTATAAAAAATTGAATATTGTACTGTATGCACCAATCATACTAATCATTCTCTTGTCTAGCAGAGGTCCAGAAGAGAGAGAGAAAGAGAGAATGTTGTGTATGTGCGTCTCTTCCATTAAAGAGACAATAGCTTGAAGCATTTCAGTCTTTTTGTTTTACTGTAAAGCAAAGCAGAGAGACCCCTTTGTATATATTCCTTTTTGTTTTCTGGGTAAGTATTTCTTGATCATTTTCTCTTTGATGTTTCATTGTCATATCTTAAGAAAAGATTCAAAGGGTCGCTGTTGCTTGCACCCAACTTGAGTTTTCCTCTCCTGAATTTCAGATATATTGAGTTCCTTAGGAGGAAAGAAATGAAAAAACTGTTTCTTTGTCTTGTGATCTATTGTTACCCTATTTTTCATTATTCTTGTAATTTCATATGAAAAAACCTCCACAAGAAAGAGTTTTTTTTACCTTTTGTGTGTGTGTGTTTACTTTTCTTACAAATCTTTTTCCTTTTCTGTCTCTATTGATTAAGAATCTGCCTCTGTGATAGCTGTGGAACTATGCTCTGATTCTAATCTTGTTTTTGTTAAGACTGGCTTTTCCCCTTTTCTCCTAATTCTTGTTTGTGTTTTCTTAATGATGATTACATTTTGATTAACTGAAATTCTTGTTTATGCATCTACAAAAAAAAAAATCCTCCTCTTTGGTGAATGCAAACTAAGCAGTGAAGCTTACTCATGTTTGTTTCTTTGAAGATAATTTTTGTGCTTTGTCTCTCTGAAGATTACTCTTCTTTCTCCAGGAAGATCCTGCATATAAAAAGACCAAACTGATATTCACCATTCAAAGGTTTGTTTTTGCATTAGGAAAGCAATTTATATCTGATGTTGTAACTTACTTCGGTTATTGACTTGTTCTAGAGTACTAATAGTGGCATCAAAGGGATGAAGCAGTCATGAAAGTCATTTATCTTCTTGCACTTGCTTACTTGAACAACGACCAAACTCATTCTTAACTGCTTCTTTCAGCCGCTGCTATGTCTGATCCATTGCAGTCAGAATCCACGCGGTTGTACTCGTGGTGGTGGGATAGTCACATTCCTAAAAACTCTAAATGGATTCAGGACAATCTTGCAGGTTTGTATTCTCTACTTCTCCTTTTATGAATCTTGAAAACTTGTGTGGTTCAAATAGATTTTGTTTCGTTTGTGCTGATGAGCCAGATATGGATTCCAAAGTTAAGACAATGATAAAGCTCATCGAAGCAGACGCAGATTCGTTTGCAAGAAGAGCAGAAATGTACTACAAGAAACGTCCAGAGCTCATGAAACTGGTTGAAGAGCTATACAGAGCTTACCGTGCTTTAGCTGAGAGGTATGATCACACGACAATGCAGCTTCGTCACGCGCATAAAGCTATGGTTGAGGCTTTTCCTGACCAGATTCCTTTCGACATGATTGATGATTCTGCATCATCTACTTATGAGTCTCATAAAGAAGACATGCAAAAAGATGAAAGGAGTTTAAGTCAGTCAAACGAATTGTACCAAACTTCTGATTCCCACCAAGGAGATAGTGAAGTTGAAAGCTTGAAGAGAACATTGCTTGAGCTTCAGACTGAAAAGGAGGCTTTGAATCTCAGGTATCAGCTAAGCTTGAACAAACTAACAAGATTTGAAAAGGAACTCAATGATGCTCAAAAGGATGTTAGAGGATGTGAGGAACGTGCTTGCAAAGCTGAGATTGAGATTAAAGTACTCAAGGAATCTCTTGCAAAGTTAGAGGTGGAGAGGGACACAGGGCTTCTTCAGTATAGTCAGTCCATGGAGAGAATAGCGGATTTGGAAACATCGGTTTCTCATGAGCAAGAACAAGCCAAGGGACTCAGTGACAGAACATCCAAAGCAGAAAGAGAAGCCAGTAGTCTCAGGCAAGAATTTTCAAGATTGCAATCTGAGAAAGAGGCTGGTTTGGTCCAATTCAATAAAACCTTGAGTTGATATCTGTTTTAGAAAAGAGAATCAGAGATGCTGAGGAAAGTGTAGAAATGTTCAAGGACAAATCTGAGGAAGCTGAAAGCGAGGTCAAAGCTTTGAAACAAGAGGTTCTGAAGTTAGATGAAGTGAATGAAGACTTGAAAGTTCGATATCAGAAGTGTTTGGAGAGAATATCAGATTTAGAGAGAGAATTTTCTCATGCTCAAGACAATGCCAAGAGACTGAGCAGTGAAGTTCTTGCTGGAGCTGCAAAGGTAAAGACTGTGGAGGAACAGTGTGCTCTTCTGGAGAGTTTTAATCAAAATTTGAAGGTAGAAGCAGATAATCTAGCGCAGAAGATGTCAGCTAAAGATCAAGAACTTGTCAAGAAACAAAACGAGCTTGAAGAGCTCCAAGCTCTAATGCAAGAACAACACTTGCGGTTTTTGGAACTTGAAACTAGTCTTAGAAAGTTGGAGAGTTTGCATTCTCAGTCTCAAGAGGAACAGAAAGTTCTCACCATGGAACTCCAAAGCAAGGCTAAAATGTTGAGAGAACTTGAGATGCGTAATCATAATTTGGATGGTGATGACACCTCGCAGATTCAGAGAAATGAGATCTCTTGCTTAAAGAAGATGAAAGAAAAGCTTGAGGAAGAAGTTGCAAAACAGATGAACCAGAGCAGTGCTCTTCAAGTAGAGATACACCGTGTGAAGGGTTATATCGACAACTTGAATAGGAGATACCAACAACTAATTGAACAAGTGAGACTCACAGGTTTTGATCCATCATCACTTGTGTTCTCAGTGAAGAAACTACAAGAAGAGAACTCAAAGCTTCTGGAGTTATGTACCAAACAGAGAGATGATAAAGTTTCCCTAACAGGAAAGCTGTCTGAAATGGATAACATTATAAAGAAAAATGCTGATTTGGAGAAGTTTCTTTTGATATCAAACACAAAACTAGACGGCTCCAAAGAGAAAGCAGATGATCTGAAAGAAAGATGCGAGTCATTACAAAGAGACAGATCTGAGCTTGCTGCTGAGAGAACGAACTTGTTTTCTCAGTTACAAATTATGACTGTGAATATGCAGAAGCTCTTGGAGAAGAACTCTTTACTGGAGAGATCCCTTTCTGGTGCACACATTGAGCTTGAAAGTCTAAGGGACAAGTCAAAGTGCTTTGAAGAGTTGTTCACTTTGCTCAAGAATGATAAGTCTGAACTTATAAAGGAGAAAAGTTCTCTTGTGTCTCAACTGCATAAGGTTGAGGAGAAGCTAGGGGTCTTGGAGAAGAAGTTTACAGAGCTAGAGGTAAGATACGCTGATCTACAGAACGAGAAGAAGCTCAAGACCCTTCAAGTGGAAGAGTTACAAGTTTCACTATACACTGAGAAGCAGGAGCATGCTGATTATAAAAGATCTACTGAAAGCAGATTAGCTGATCTTCAGAGGAACATGAGCCTTCTTAGAGAAGAGTGTCGCTCAAGGAAACGAGAGTATGAGGAAGAGCTTGAAAGAGTTGTAAACAAACAAGTTGAGATCTTCATCTTGCAAAAGCTTATAGAAGAACTGGAGCAGAAGAACTTCTCTCTTCTGATTGAGTGTCAGAAGTATGTAGAAGCATCTGAACTTTCAGAGAAACTCATTTCTGAACTGGAGAGTGAGAATCTTGAGCAGCAGATGGAGGCAGAGATCTTTTTGGATGAGATTGATAGCTTGAGGAGTGCAATATCTCAAGTTCTAAAGGCACTTCAAGTTGAAGCAGATTGTAAGACTTTACAACAGAAGATTACAAAAGACCAAACATCACGTGTTGTGGGAGAGATTAATGGGTTAAAGTGTTCACTTTCAAGCGCTGAATATGAGATGCAGAGACTTGTGGTCGAGAACTCAGTGCTCTTATCTCTGCTTGGACAGTTTCACTCAGATGGTTTGATGTTGGAATCAGAGAAGAACATGCTGGAAAAGGACAAGCAAGAGTTATTGGAAGCGAACCGGTTGTTAAAATCAGAACTGATCAGAAGAGAACAACAAGAGCAAGAGCTCAGAGCTGAAGTACAAACGGAGCATTCAAAATTTGAGAGTTTTCATGAATCACACATGGTTTTGAAACAAGATTATTCCTCTACACTCAACGCTAACAAAACTTTGCTTTCAAAGTTGGCAGAACTTAAAAGTGGAATGTGTATAGTTGAGGAAGAAAACGATGCAACTCTTCAGGAAGCTGTTGCTTTGAGTAACATGTGTGTGGTTTACAGGTCCTTTGGGTCTGAAATGGCTGAAGAGGTCAAAGCTTTTACTGAAACTGTTAACATTTTACGAGAAAGTAATATGAACCTCAAGCACAAGGTGGAGACACTGGAGGAGAGGTTAAAAGGTAAGGAGGAAGAAAATCAAGGTCTTGACAAGAAGCTGGAGAAGTTACAAGAAGGCCTTGAAGTAGACAACTTCTTAAATGGAATCTTGGAACATCATGTTCTTGATGTTGACGACATCTTAGAACATAGGGAAATAGAGATCACAGAAGCAGAGCATATGCTCAAGGCTACACACATTGAAAATGAAGAACTCCACAAAGAAGTTGAGGAGCTGAGGAAAGACTTTGAAGATTCAAGAAACATGAGGGTAAACTTACAGAGGCAGATTTTTGAAATGTCAGATCTTGCTGGGAGGCAAGAGGAAGAGATTAGAAAACTGAACACTTTGAATGAGAATTTGGAGTCAGAGATAGAGCTGTTACATAAAGAAGTCCAAAGCCGACAACTTAGAGAAGAGTTCCTGAGTTTGGAGCTGCAAGAAAAGAACAATGAGGTTGGACTTTGGGATGCTGATGCAACATCTTTCTACTTTGATCTTCAGATCTCATCTATCCGCGAATTCTTTCTTGAGAACAAAGTTAAAGAACTCAATGGAGTATGTGAAAATCTAAAAGATGAAGCTATTGCAAAGACGACGAAGATGAGACAAATGAAAGAAAGAGTTTGCTTTTTGGAGTCTCAAGTGACTGAGCTAAAGACTCAATTGTCAGCTTATGATCCTGTGATAGCATCTTTGGCAAAAGATGTGAAGTCTCTTGAAAAAAGTAGTAAGGATTTAACGAAGTTTCCTGCATCAGCCTATCAACAATTAGAGGTAAACTTTCTAAGTCTTCCTTTTATTTCAAATGTTTAAACTAAACCCATTCTTTTCAGGAAGAAGCTGAAGGAAGTGGAAACATCACCACTACAGGAAATGAAATTGTGATTCGTCAGGAAATGAAACCAAAGCTTGCAAGGCAAAGAACACGAAGGGCCTCCTTCAAAAGAAGAAGCCGCAAGAAGATTGAAGAGATACAGGTCACTGGTGAATCTAGCCAACCAAGATTGAGGCCTGAGGCTGAGATTAGGGAAGTGAAAAATGAGTTATCAATGAAAAACATTCCTCATGATGAAGTCACGGACTCTCTGGTCTATGGCAGAAAGAAGATAAGCAGTGGTGGTTCCAGTGACAAGATGTTTGAGTTTTCAGAACAATCTGCTGAATCGGAGACCAGTATAAAGCTTCTCAAAAACAGTAATAGGCCCTATCTCCTAAGCCGGAATCCTTCTATAGAATCTGACAAAGTGGTTGGAGTAGTTGACAAGCAAGAGTTATCTAGAAACATAGAAGACAAGGCAAAGATCATGGAGAGGCTTTTGTCTGATTCAAGAAGACTGTTAAGTCTCCGGATTAGCCTAACAGATATGAAAAGCAAGCTGGAGATGAACGGGAAACAAAACAGATTGAGCAAAGCTGATATAGTTACAGTGAAGAGACAGTTGAAAGAAATGGAAGAAGTTGTCTTGCACTTGACAAACACAAACGAGATTCTTTCAAAGGAAACTGAGGAGACTTCTGGAGATTCCAGAGATATTTATAGAAAAGTGATTATGGAGAAGTCAAGAAACGGGTCTGAGAAGATTGAGCAGTTACAGAATAAAATGCAGAATATTGAGCAAACGGTTCTGAAGCTTGAAGATGGAGCTAAAAGCAAACGAAGTAGGACATTGGTTCTCTTCAGAGACATGATTCAGAAGGGCGGGAAAAGAACTGAAAGACAGAAGAAAAACCGGTTCTGCGGGTTTATAAGATCTTCTCCTAAAGAAGAGCAAGATGGTTTATGAGGTAATAAAATGTAGTCTTTGATGTATTTTCGTAAAGCTATTCATTGAACTGACTATAGAAGTACTATATGGTATGATTTTTGAAATAATGGAGTGGTTTGCCTAAGATATATTGTAAAATAAAGCTAGTTCAGTGGACAAAAACATGAAGAGAAGAAACTATATATTACAAGAAATGTTTGGTTTTTGTTATGTAGAACCTGATGGGTTCACATCTTTATTACACAGCCAATGTGTGCTACTAACTCACTAACAACAAGAAGTTGACTTCTTCTATCATCTCTCACCTTGAAAAAGATTCAAAGAATTTTTAAAGCTACACGGTGTAGCCTACAACACACAAAATGCTTTTAGTGCTGAGGAGTGAGAGAAGGAAACATTGGAATGGATTGCAGTATCAGTTTCCTCCCACCACTTCTTCTCCCTGAGCTCGATGAGTCCAAATGAGGAGGAGAAACCCTCTTACCGTTGGGAGAGACAGCATTGATGTTATCTACAGGGGAGTGGCTAAGTATCTCAGGCATTTCTTCAGCTTTATCCTCTGTGACTGTCTCTAATGACTTCTCCGTCCGGGAATGAGTCAAACTACTTTCCAGTTTTCTTATATATTGACTGTTAAACATCCCTGATGAAGGTCCACCTCCAAGTACAGACTGTGGAGGAGGCATCATGTTCTTTAGCTGAACCAGTTGTTGTCTGAACATCACAAATATACAGCAATTCCGGTGGATATAGACTTCAAAAGCAACAACAAAACACATTCATAATTAGAGATTGTACCTGTAAATTGACATTGATGTCGCAGGTAGAGCAGAACTCTCCTCCTTTCTCATCAGATAAACCTCAGAGTTCTCTCGGGTTTTGGCTCTTCTGTTCTTCTCAGATGTTTCATTTTCCTCCTCTAGTTCAGCTTCCATGTCAGCGATGGACGACCCTGAGATATTCATTTAAGTAGAATAAGAAGCTTAAAGAGAACTTGAGACTGTTTAGCAATGAACTTGAGAGGCTAACCATCTTTGCGGCCAAATGCATTCTTACATCCTTCACATCTACAGTTTATGGAACATCCCACACCACCCTTTAAAGAAAAAATCATACCAAGAGTCAGACCAATAGGAAGTTAAATACATAGATCCATGGGAAGTACATAGAAAAAAATAAAAAACCTGGAAGCATTCACAGTATTTCTTCAGACAATTTGATTTCTTGCAGTTGCAGCCACGTTTATGGCGTGCAGAAGCTGGAGTTTTGCTTGCATCATCCTGTATGTCATCACACTTTTATTACCCCTTCAAACAAGATAAAAGGATGATGGAGAGAGTAATAAAGAAAAGATGGTGAAAAAGATTTTACCCCGGTTTCTAGAACCAAATCGGAGCTCTTAATGACTTTAGGAGCAAATGCAAGTGGGTTCCGAGACTCAATCTGTTTGCGAGTAGCCAAGACGGTATCTTCATGAATAGGCTTGTTAAAGCAATCTATACATGAGCATGGCTCTATGCAGTAGACTCCAGCAGCAAAGCATTCACAATAACTGCACATAAACAACATCAAGACACTCATAAACACCAAACTTTTTCAAGAGGCTTAGATCGAAAGAAGTGGAATCATGAAGCTTACAGTTTCAAGCACTTGGACTTTTTGCAGTTACATCGCTTACATGATTCTCCTTCTCCAGCTTCCAACTTAAGCCTGTGTGTTTACAATAGCCAACAGTTATTAAAACAGAGAAAAAAAAAAGAATCTGTTACAAGGTACTTTCTCTCAGGACAAAAAAAAAACTTGCCTCTTCTTCTTAGGACTGCTCAAATGCAACTCTTCCAATGTTGGTTCAACAAGAACATCTTCAGTTTCTGTTTGGTCAAATGCTTCATGCAATGTAGAGCTTGAGCCTTGTAAACCCACTTGATACTTCTCAGAACACGAGTAGTCATGAGTGGTATTGGTTTTACATTCCTTTGTAGACATTAAAATGGCATTTAGATGAAGACCAATGCTCGGCACAACACATCTCGACGATGAAGCCGCAGTGTTATTCTCACTCGACGTTTGCTTATTCCCCGGCATCTCAAAGTCCAGATAGCGTCTTCTAATACCACGGTGCAAGATTGAAACAGACTATCACAACAAAACAAACACCAAGAAGACAACTCTTTCAGAGACAAATGATCATTTATAAGACACTAGTTGAGATATGAGTTTTACCCCATAAGGACTTGCGTTTGAAGACTCCGGTTCATTTACTGAACCAGGCTGCATTGTTGGCATCCCTGCAGGTGCTTGGGAGGGTGATGATCTCTGCATCATAAGACATCTAAAAGCCTCTGAATCATTAGGTGAGCTGAAGATTAAGAACTCAGAAGAATCTGCAATCAAACTATCCCAATCCGGAGTTTCGTTTTTTCCCTGAACATTGTCATACATCTTCTGCATCTCCATTCCTGCAGCGTCCTCAGATGAAGAACCATTCTCTTCTCTAGGAGGAGAAGCGTATGGAACAAGTGAAAGATCAGTGGCCTCTCTACCGCAAGGTGAAACAGCAAGGGGATCATCAAGATTCGTTTCCTTAACGACGACTTGTGGCTGCTCCATTTCAATTGAAGCATCTATGGTAAACTCTGTAGTAGCTTCTGCTTCTGCTGCAGATACTTCATTTGATGTGGATTTGTCTGGAGATTCTTGAACAGGATTGGTAGGATCAGAAGAAGGGTGATGAGTTTTGAAGAATCTTGATTCTTTGTGAGAAGAAGTTAGGTGTGGTGAAGTGAAAACAGAGGGAGGAGAAGTGAAATTGAGAGTGCTAAACTGGTGAGGATTTTGGATGGATTTGACAGGTCTTATTGGAGACAAACTGTTTATGTAATTGAACACTGGAGAATCCTGTATTTTTCAGGCAACAACAACCAAAATGAAGGAAAATGATAAAACTTCTATTTATGTGATGAAATTAAGAAGGTAATAAAAGCAAAAGATTCAGAAATTCCAATAAAAGAATCTTAAAATCCTAACTCAAAAAAAAGGAAAAGAATTTTTAAAACAGTTCAGCCAAAAAAAAGTACAGATTCTATAGTAAACTGGGGATGTTTGGTCATAATTACAAATGTGAAGGTCAAAGTTAAAAACAAATCTAAAACCAGTTACCATTCTGTTGTTATCTGAATAAACTGGTTTGACTTGCAAATGAAAACCAGAAAAAATGAGGAAATCAAGGTAAGATTAAAAGATACCAATTTTGGAAAACAGTACAGTGAATTGTGTTGTGAAGTATGAACAAATGAAACCGACCAAGTAAAACAAACCTAACACCAGTTACCATTGTGTTGTGTCGTTGAACTTAACTGCTTTGACTTTTAATAAAACCAGAAAAAAAATCAAGGAGACTTAAAAAAGACAATAGTTTCTGATCTTCGTAAAAACTGGTCGATTAAACCAATGAAATCAGGATTTTTTTTAATACAAAAAAATGGTTGAAATTTTAGAGATTTGCATCAAAACTTTCAGAATTGGCCACCATATAAACACATTAACAGAAGAAACTAAAAGTATTTAAACAAAGAATAGGTGTTAATAATAGTAAAAAAAACCTCGAATCTGGATTTGGAGATAGGAGTTTCGGTCTGGGTAATGCTCTTCTGAGGAGTATCCATTGTTCAACACTGAAAACAAATCACAACCACACTCTCTTTATCTGTGAAGAAAGAAAGAAAGAAAGTCTCACACTTTCTCTTTCTATATCTGTTTTTAGTGGAAGAAGAAGAAGAGAGAGAGAGAGAGAGAGAGAGAGATTCAAACAAGAGCAGAAGCGGGAAATGAAGATAATTGTCAGAAACAGACCCACCACTTTGTCTTTCCCTAACAACTGTTTCTCTTTCTCTGTATATGTATACACAAGTGTACGAGTCTGTGGACAGTAGGTGTGGATCAATGAATCCTTGCTTGATACCTTCCTTTCTCTACAATCAAGCCAACTAAATCTTACTCTCGATTCTTTCCTTTTTATAAAGTAACGCACACTATTTTTTTTTATTTCATTTTTTGCCCTTTTTCTTTTATTTATCTTTTTGTTTTATTGGAAGAAAATATATAATACATTAAGTAACTGCAGGAATTACACAGTTCTGTTCACTGCTTCTCTTTTGTTTGCATGCAAATAGAATTATCTCCTCTCTTTTGTTAAGTGGTTTTATGTAAATCGAGATTTTTTCACTACTAAAGCATAAATATTTTTAGCTTTTTTTGAGAAAACATAGATTTGGTATATATATAAATCCTTCAGATTTTCTTTTAACGCTATTCCTATAGGAGATTTGGTCACACTAATGTTGTATTACCATAAATAAATGCAGTCCTGTCTTAGATTTTTTTTTCTTTCAGGACTGATAGATAATTGTTAAAAAAATTAATGAAAAGGAGCATACTATAAGGCTGAAACCGGGAGAATTACAAGAAAAAGCTAATTTTTAATTATGACACATATATTAAAAAATTTATTGGTCAATTATTCAGAATATTAGTAATTAATTGGGATCAAACAAAAGTTAAATAACGTTCCGATAAAATCAAGTACATAATTGATTGCATAAAATTACGTTGGCCTTTCATTGTCATAAACATTCTTGTACGAACCTGTTTAATTATAACAATTCTCTAATTATAATTACATTTGTGATTATTTGTACACGCCTCTGACAAAAAAAATTGCATAAGTTTGCTTGTCCCGCTTTATTCTTACTGTACCAACGATTGGTCCTAACTCCTAATGAAAGCGATATACTCTTTTACCACAGAGACAAAAGAAAGAGTTACTGTAATAAAATGTATTAGATAGAAATAAAGTCACTAAAAATACGTAGAGCCGGGCTATGGAAGTAAAATAAAATTTCTTGTTTCCACCGAAACAGAGATTGTATATTAATAAATACGAACCCTTTTATTTTTGATAGCCGAACATGTCTTCCCCGTGACGCCTTTAAAGTTAAAAAGCCTTAAGAATTTAATATACATTCGCCGGTGGGGTTACGTTTTGTTGTTACTACGTGAATTTTTCTTAAATTTACGTTTATATCCCTGTCTTTTATACTGGAGCCATGTTCTTTACCCATGGGTAATTTCGGAATTAACTGAAATGACAGCTAGGCGTTATGTGACATTGGGCGGGAAAATGGATTAAGAATGAAAAGGGTTTTCCTGTGTGCGAGGTTTATCTTCTTATGGAGCGCTAATGACATTGTGGAATCTAATGGATGATATGTTGACACGTGAATGGATATCTTTGTCTCAGCTTGATGATGACTAGTTTGACTTCGAAAGTTACGGTGTACCATCGTCCAACTACGTGGACTTGTAACCTAAATCTTGTGTATATATGATTAGGTCCGCGAGAAACGATTTTTCATTGCGATATTTTTAATTTATTATATGACAGCATAAAAATATACATGGATTTAGAAAAATTTAAATAATATACATTTTATTTAGTTTTGAGCAAAATCATATATCAATAGTCACATCAATTACCACATCATATTATTTTATTAACGTGGATAATATGTTAGCTAATTTTACTAACAAAAAAATCACGTGTACAATAATTTTCTTTTAAAATAAAACAAAATAATCATTGAATAAAAATATTTTTTTAGAAAATGAAAAAGTTCATAAATTTTATTATTTAGTAAAATTAACAAAAATAATAAAATTTTAATCTTTATACAAGAGATATATTCATTATAATATTTCGATACAATAATGTCCTTATAAGAGTTATTTATGTGTTGTAATAACGCAAATTCAATGTTTATATTGTAGTCGTGTTACTCTCGATTAATGTTAGTTATATTGTTACATTTAAAAAAATTAAATTAACATATCATAAATTAGTAATCTCTTAAAATAAAATTATTTGCACGGTTACACAACCGATCTAAAATTTTATATACAAACACGTAACCAAAATCAACATAAGAATAATTGATAGGATCGAAACTTTATAACAAATATATTTTTATATAAGACTAAATTTTTATTATTTAATTAATTTTTTATAATTTTACTAAATAAAAAATTATAAATGTTTACATTTTCTAAATATAAATTTATGAACAACTATTTTGTTCTATTTTTTTTTCTAAATATTATACACGTGGTATCGTTGTTAGTAAAATTAGCTGGCATAACATCTACGTCAAGAAAATTAGATGATATCGTCACTGATGTATTATTTTTGCCAAAAAGGTATTATTTAAAAAAAATTGAAAATACATATATATTTTTACATGATCATATAAGTCGAGTATAAATTAAACATATCGTGATATGTTTGATCTGAAATAGCCGTTTTCTCGCTTATGTGGTAAACCATTTACAACCTAGACATATTTTTGACGTAATAATATCATTTAGAGAAATTTATTTCAACTAAAATCTATTTCTTTCTATGAAATAAAGATTATTATTTTGCCCTACAAGTATGAAAAATATAACAATCTCTTATTTTTATTATATAATTAAAATTAATATTTTAAAAGAATACATTAAATTTAATTTTATTTCTATTATAAAATTACTCTATTTTAGAATTAGATTACCAAAATATATTGAAGATGGTCTTACCGAACTCACTAATAAGTTGGAAGTTATGAATATCGTGTTCTATATATATTTTTTTTCCAAATTTTATTTATTCTTAAAATTAGATTTAGTTTCAAATTATTATGTTCATATATATAGTTTTTTTTCATGGAATAAAACATACTAATTTTTTTTTTAATGTTTATAATAAAAAGGAAGTATTTGTCTCTTGAGTTATTTGTAGTCAATGTTTAAAAACACTCTAGCCATTAAGTGAGCCGTGACTCAACACCTACTGGCATAAAAATTAATTAGAAATGCGTTCAAATGGATATGGAATGGGCTGCTAGTACATGTACAAACACTTCAATTCATGTATAATAAATGTTTACGTTCTTCTGTGAACATGTTAATCGTCGTCACTGGAGCTAAGAAAACTTTTTAGGAGGGTCAATTTCTAATTAACATATATTACAGGGGTCATCTAGTTAAAATTTGAAATAGTTATCTAGTTTACAAAGAATTATATAAGTAAAAAAAATTAATAGAAATCCCACCTGGTTCTGTTGATCCATGTGCCAACACCGTAGCTCCGCCACTGGTCGTCGTCATCATCATCTTCGAGCAGGTCTTCGCAAATCTGAATAAATTATTGCCATTAGGCCTCCAGAATTTTTGAAAAAATTATATAAACATAAAATCCCAAAAATATTTTAGGCTCTCAGATTAATTAAAAAAAATTAGTTAAAATCTTTAGTAAATTACATATAACTCCTTAAATCTCAGGATCGTCCTCGTAATAGTAATGGAACTGATTTGAAAGCTTGGTACTTCCCTACATTTTTCAAATGCTCATTTTCTAGCCTGAAGAAATTCCATATTCCACAACTAATAACCTAAAGACATACCCTAACTGCAACCACCATTTAAATGTGAAAAAACTTAAAATCAAAATTTCATGCATGTTATTTGAGAAATGATTTGACACATGTTATCTCCATCATCATTTTTACTAAAAAAAAAATGAAAATGCATGTTATAATTAATGACATGAATTATGTATAAATATGACATGATAATTACATTTAATATAAATTTATATTTTTGGTAATATTTCTAGAATATATAAATAACTAATACAACATATTAATCTATTTGATTTGACATTAAATAATATAATATTAAAAATATAAAATATTTTATAAAATTTTAAATATTATTTAAGACTATTTTTATAATCGTATAATTTTTAATATTAAATAAAATTTTAAAAATTCTAAAATTTCATACATTATTTAAAAAAGTATATAAACTTTTAATCGTAATAGCACTTGTTTCTTTTTGTTATCTACAAATTTTAAAAAATTTGTTTAGTTTTATTTTTACTAATTATAAAATTTTATATCAATTTTTAGGATATATATATATATATATATATATATTCCTATATAATTTAAGATAAATTAAAATATTTATTTTAACTAAATTATAAATTATATTAAATATTAGTATAAAATAATAAAATCTAGAATATTGACATTTTTTTTTTAAAACATAACTTTAATTAAATTTTTTATTGCTTCACTTTGTGTAGGAAAACACCTAGTCTAATATTGTTTGTAACCATGTGAGCCTCAACACAATGTTCAAGATCTTCAAATTTAATCTAAAGAATTATTGATGATTTGTCCTTTAATCTTGCCCCAAGCTATCTAATGATTAACTTATATCCAAGAAAGAAGAACTCATTCACTCAGTTCAATTTCACAACCACTACGTCTAGGTGGATTCATAATCCACAATATCCACTATGAAATATCACTAAAAATATTTTGACGTAGTTTACAAGATCATTCACTCTCTCTATCTCCAGTTACACAATTTGAGAGAGTACAATGACGAAACCAAGAGAAAAATCTTGTTAAGTGCTAAGCCTAGAATAACACTTCTATCTCTAGTTTACTCTAACTCTCTAAAAGATGCCATAGAAGTCATCCCAAAGCGGTTTGAAACAATATAAACATATGCAATTATGATATAATGTAATATATTAAATATCATAATTTATAACAAATTATTTTATTTTATTTTTATACAATTTTATAATATAATATTTTAGTTAACATAATTTACAAATATATATATATTATTTTATTATTATAAAAATAATTTTCACGAGTTTAGAAGGCTTAATGTATCACGTAAAGCATTGCTTAAACATTATTTTCTTAACATTGGGTACATCATTATATAATTTTGTTATAAATGATGAAAAACTACCTTCAATATATGGTATAATGATGAACAACTTCACGGATAATTTCACGATGAATTCTCCCTATAATACTTGGATCGACAGACGATTTTGCATGTACACTCTCGATAGACAAAATATTTTTGTAGCACACGATCACAACGAATGACTCTTTCTGCAGCGCTGTGAAACCTCCGAGAAACTTGCATCCTATAATCTGCAAGAAATTGCATCCTCAATAAATCAAATCCCATACTTAGTATATAAGCCTTTAAATCTTGAATACTAGACCACAACGATTCCACAACTTAAATATTATTTTAGGACATTACTTGTAATTATCATGAAATAAGAAAATGAATCATTTTCTAAATTTCTTGAGTCACGATAAATCGGTTATTGGGATGTCACATGTGAGAAATTTACTAAACCCGACTGATAAGTTAGATAGGTCGGGTCCAATCTTAATAGATGTCAAACAATATGAAAATGAGTTCTACAAACCTGTTTATAATCAATCATACATTGAATTTATTTGACAATTTATAAACAATATATACATTGGTGACTACAATTGTAAATTTTTAATCCATGCATGTTCCCGTAAGAAAAAAAGATGCAACTGAATGAAGATTTTTTTTTCTCAAATAATAGTAAAACTCGTTTATATTAAGAGATCTTGAAGATTAATCCAAATCAACAATCAAAATTAAAGGTTCGGGATTTTGTGGTCGAATGGTCAGGGGACGGATTGAGACGCCAACACATTTCAGATTCGATCCATATGCTGCTCGAAACTAAGCAAATTGTTTTGGTCACCTGCATCGATGTGGATTCTTACTTTCGGCTCATTTGAAGACACAAAGAGATAATTTATTCATGGGTCGCACTTGTCCTTTAAGATTAGTTTGGGTCTTCCATATGCAAGAGATACTTCGAGGTGAAAAAAAAGCAATCAAGATTAAAGAGATACATTTAAATTTTAGAATATATTTTTTTCATATATTACGGAAATATTTCCTCTGTTCCGTTAAGATAGATTTTTCTAAAAAAATTGTTTCACAAAAATAGATCTTTTGTATTTTTCTGAAAATTGTAAACTTTAAAAAAATTAATTGATTTTATTAAATTAGTATTGGTCAAAATTTATTGATAATTACATAAAAATATATATATTTATTATATTAATTTAATGTATTTTCTTAATATGTGTGGATAGGTCTCGGCATAAAATCCGTAGTCCAAAATCCGAACCGAACCTAAACCGAAAAACCTGATCCTTATCCGGTCCTAAATGTAAAAAATACCCGAATGGATTTTGTAAGGTGTTACAAAATAATCCGAACCTGAAGTACTATTAACCGAATCCAAATGGGTAACCCGAAAAACCAAAAAAATTGAATGTCCAAATGAGTATAAAATATAAATATATGAAAAATAAATATATACTATAAATATTGAATTTCATATTTATTTTGATATCTAAAAATTAGTATTAAAATTTAAATAAATACCTTAAATACTCAATTATATATAAATAGGTATATATTTCTTATGTTATGCTTTTAAATTTTAAATTTTAAATTTTACTTCGGGTATATTCGAACCGATCTGAGATAACCCGAGTCCGAACGATATTTGGGTTGTAGGATGTGATAAAAAAAACGACCGGAAACTGATGTGTTATATCCGAACCCGACCCGTATTTGCAAATTTATTAAAATGGGACCTAGGAGGTGTTATAAAATAGAACCGAAATCCAAAAAAACCCTACCCGAACGCGAACAGGTACCCGAGCGCCCATGCCTATGTGTGGATCACTAAAAATTCTATATTTGTGGAACATATTTAGTATATCTCTAAAGGATAATGATTGTGTTTCCTATTTACATATATTTTGTGATAAACCCTTCCAATATGATAAGGATGAAGTTTATAATTTGATAAGGATTAGGAATAAGTCTAGTCGACTTAAATGTTGTATATATACAGTTTTTTGTGAACGTTAATAAACAAGTTAGTTTGATATCTTGTTATACATGGTATTAGAAGCTAAGATCATCTTAAAAACAAAACAATAAATCATTTTTCTGTCATATTCATAGTTTGATTAAGTTAGTGTGAATTCATGTCTTGTGAAGATCTGAAAAACGTTGATGAAACATCGGGTTCTATTCTGAAAACCGGCGAGAAAATGGAGAAGCCACTTCCTTTGTCGTACATGCTCTATGGTTCTGATAATCCAGGATGTAGAATCAAGATATAGCGAAAAAACAGACACACAAACTAATTCCAAAAACATGTATCTGTTTATTAGAAATCTTTCAAACAATCTCTTATAGACTTGATTGATCTGAATTACACGACGATGTTACATACGACTCAACACGGACTGATTCCTATTCTATCCACCTTGCTTGACTCAACACCTATTGATCAAGTCTCTCAAATCACTCAGCTATGAAACCCCAAAACCTTTTGTGTTTCTCTCTAAGAATTACAACGTCAAAAGCCTTAACCTAATTCTATGTATATATATATCAAGTGATAAATTCATACAATCTAATATATTATTTCATATATTTTAGCATCACCAAATCTTCCAATTTGTGATCTAAAAATGTTTCCTTGATGCTTATTTTTTCAACCAAACATATGAAAATATTTCACATCATCGCGTCTTGACATTTATTTTTTATTCTTTGAAGCGTGTGTCACACATAATAGCGGCCGTTAAATGCTATGAGTTTGATATAATAACTTTTCGTAAAACACATTGAAAATGCCCGTTATCGTAGGTCGGACACTTTTGATAGGAGATCTTTTCGATGCTATAATTAAATAAACATCAATAGCAATCATTTATATGCAATCGTTAATATTTATAATAACGTGGTACATATGTTATTCAAACTCTTTGTAAAAAAAGTTATCCAAAGATAGCAAATGTTTAGTGTTATGAATTTGTTTTTAATTATCCCAAAATTATTAAAAATAATTACGAATTAAATTATTATTTATTTAAATGTAAGATATATTTGGAATATTTTTAATAAAAAAATTAATGCTATTATAAAAAATAAAAAATATTTAAATGTTTACAAAACTATAAATATTTCCTAGTTTACACAAACCATCAAAACCTTTCAAACATACTATCAATTACCACTAATAACCCTTCACAATCATCCTTAACATAAACATTATCATCATGTGAAGCTTCACCAACCAAATCATCGACTTGGAAAAGCAAAGGTGCACCACCTAAATCTTATTTTGTTTCCAACTCATGAAAGCTTCTAGGTGGTGCTCTCATAACAACATACTAATTTAAATTATCATCTTCCCTAAAGTAGAAAACTTATTTTGCTTGAGAATGTAGAATGAATGTATCTTTCAAATAAGTGTTTGGTTCATATGAAGGTTAACAAGAATGAAGTCATCTTCTTCCTTGATACCATTCCTTGTATTGGCCCAATTGCATCTAAATAGTGGTACTTTGAACATATGATAGTCCAAACGTAAAATCTCCTTTATCACTCCATAATATGTAAGAATATCAGCCACATGTCTCATATCTCGTGCACTTTATCTACACATGCTAGATGCTTCCTAAGTTACTCCACTATTTTTTAGATTATGCTTAACCGCATTTGTATGAAACCGGTGTCTATTAACGATAAATCCTTTATGTGCTAAAGCAACATTTATTGGTCGAAATGACAACCATCTTATCTCCTTAGAATGAATTTTCGTTGAGTCATAATTAATTTTCCGCATGTAATCAGAACATGATCATCAAGCTAAAGTAGTAAATTGATAATCACGAAAACCAGTGTTAAAGCAAACAAGTTGTAGGTACATACATGAAATCAAAACATGATCATGAAGCTGCCAATCTGTACCAAGAAAATCTGTTTTGCAATAATATTAATTAGCTAAACCAATCATGAAGCTAACTAGTCATCAAGATACTAAAATCTGCACATGTTCATTAATCTAACAAGCTGTATGTTCTAAAATAATAATCAACAAAACAAGTTGGAGTTGGACACCTTGTTTTTAACCCATTCTGCAAACTGCCTAGTGTGGTTTTTCCACACAAAGTTTCATTTCTAGCACATCGAGCATCATTAGCTTGTAATTCTTTCAAATGCATCCCGATTTTACATTAAACAAAAGTTTTGAAAATGAAATAATAATTATAAGAAAATGAAACAGAAAGGGTAACCTATTACTCAACATAGGGATCCATAGATGTCATGTTCATTAGCACATAGCGATTTGCAGTGTCTCTATCTTTATCTGAGAGGGTAACCTCTACACCCTTCTGTAGAGGTCGGCCTTCAACCACCATTCTATCATCCTCGATATCTTCATTACGATTAACTATTTCTTGAACTGATACTAAATCTTGAAGAACTGATACTAAATCTTGAAGGAACTCTAAAAAAAATGTGATGCATTCTCCAGCTAAATACCCCTCAACCATACATGCTTCTGGCCTTGCATGATTCTTAACAAAAGTCTTTAGTGTTTTCATGTACCTATAACTCAGTCAAGAAATATGAATATTAGTCAAACATCATTGCATAAAATACATATATTGAAGAAAATGAGTACATCAAACCTTTCGAAGGGATACATCCAGCGGAAGTGTACTGGTCCTCCCAAACGTGCATCTTTTGATAGATGTATTGGAAGGTGGAACATTATACCAGAAAAGGATGTAGGGAAGAGGCGCTCCAGTTGACACATTGTTTCCACAAACTCTATCTCCACTGATATAAGTTTCTCCTGGTCAATGATACACTGAGACAACCTGTTAAATTTACGCATAATCTTTTTATGGCAACCCTTTTAATGCAGCTGGTAACAAGTTAAGTACTAACACATGATTAAACTACCTATATTTGGAGGGTTAACTAAAACACTATTCGCAATATTACCACAATAACCATCAAGACCTCTAACTTAGATAACCTTTAGCAGAAAATGGTCTTCTCTTCTTAGATAATTAATAGGCTGCTGGAGGTAAGTATGTTTTCTTTCCCCTAACCTCTCTGTGCAAGTGATTTCTGATTACAATATCTTATAAGTCTTTCTTGCTTTCAAACCATCTTTTGACTTAGCACTTTGCATCAAGATAGACAATATGGCATCTGACACATTCTTTTCTACGTGCATAACATCAATATTGTGACGAACATGCATATCCTAACACATTAAAGAAGAAACTTTTAGGCATATTCGTATAAAAGAATGAGAGAATATAGGTCAGTTACTCCACCTTACCTTCCAGTAAGGTAGTTCAAAGAATATTGATATCTTCTTCTAGCGCCATAGATCATTTGATTGTTCACACTCTTCTTCTTGAACCATCTCATCATCTTCCAATTTTGTTATTTTTCTTTTATTTTTCTTATCTGGAGGTCTTCCAAAATAATTCCTAAAAGCTTGTAGTATCTCATATATTTCAGCACCAGTTTGTATCCTATTGGCATTCACTTCCTCAACAATGTTGTCAAACCAATCTTTTTATATATGTAAGGATGGCTAGGCGGTAGTCTCTTTCTGTTCACATTTAGACAAACTTACGGCTAAACTTAAGCCCTCTTTAGCTTACACAGGAGCTATGTTCACTCTGATCATGTTGAACGAAGATAATTTCAATCTATGGGCATGAGATGCTGAACACACTACAAGCCAAGAGAAAATTAGGGTTTTTCAATGGAAGTGTGCAAAAACCTGATAAGTGATAGTCATAACAATGACAATTGGGTTGCAGTAAACTCAATGGTTATAGGATGGATACGAGCTTTCATTGACCCTAAAGTAAAGTTTCCGTATCTTTTGTGATGGACTCAAATCAATTTTGGGTTGAACAACGTTTCTCTGTTGGGAACAAAATGCAAATCCATTAACTTTAAGCTCAACATGCCGAATGTCGTCAAGAAGGTCAAACCCTCTTAGAATACTATGGACGGTTGTGTTCATCATGAGAGGAGTTTATGATATAAAAACTACTTCCAGTGTGCTCTTGTCGAGCTGCTAATGAAATTAGAAAAGTGTGAGACAATGATAAAGTGCACCAGTTTATAAAGGGACTTGATGACTTTCTTTTTGGATCTTTGGGCACCACTTTGATTGCATTGATCTTTTTGCCTTCAGTGGGGAAGTTTACTCGAAAGTGAACAGAGAAGAACTTTAGGCGTGTTCCGTAGTCGTAAACAACAACAACAAGAAGTTGTAGGATTTTTTGAATACAAACTAAGGCAACCTCAATGGTAACCATAGCGGTTCCAGGGCTGACTCTTCCATTCTTCGCACTAGGGATCGAACTATGTCTTGCTCTCACTGTGGTAGAAACGGTCACAAGAAGAAGGAATGTTGGGAGATCATAGGTTTTCCCGAGTGTTGGAATGAGCGACTTGAACGAGGTACATCTGGTCACGGACGAGGGCGTGGATCTCGTGGTTCCAGTGCAAATAATGGTGGTGGATGTGGCAGAGGACAAGATTTTGCGACTCATTCTACCAGATCAATGCATAGGCTTTTCCTGATTTCACACAAGATCAATGTAAAATATTCTCTAAGATGATCCAAGAGAAATTAGGTTTAGATAAGTTATCTGGTAAAATGAAATTTGGTAATGTTGTTTTGGACACTGGAGCCTCGCATCACATGATTGGCAATCTTTCTATTTTGTGTGATTTAGTCTCCATTCAACCATATCAGAAAAGATTTCGATGACTAATGTTCTTTTGTGTTGTCTATGAACTGCAAATTAATCTATGTTTCTAAAATTAGCAAACAAACAGAATGCTTTGCAACTTTCACTGATGCAGTTTATGTTTTACATGGTTGTTTTTTGAAGACTCTAAAAGGAACCATTGAAGACAGTGATGGGTTTACTACTTGACGGATATTGCTACAACACAGATGCACATGGTTGACACGTTATCTGATCAAAATTTGTGGCATCATCATTTAGAACACCTAGTTTTCTGTGATTTTGGCTTTACCATTGTTTTCATCTTCTTTTGTTAGCTCTCATATTTGTGTTGTTTGTTTCGAGCTAAACAAACGAGAGAAGTCTTTCGAAAAAGTATCAGACAATCTGATGATTGTTTTTATTCATGTCGATGTATGGGTCCGTACAAAGTTTCGTCTTCACGTGGTGCATTTTATTTCTTAAGAATTGTTGACTACTTCTCTCGAGCAGTGTGGACATATCTTCTACTTGAGAAGTCTGAAGTTTGTAGTGTCCTCATGAACTTTTTTGTGCACATTGAAAAAGAAAACAATTAAGATGGTTCATAGTGATAATGAGACAGGGTTCATGTGTCTCTTTGTTTGCTTCCTCGAGAAAGGTATAGTTCATCAAACCTCATGTGTTATGACTTCGCAGAAGAATGGACGAGTCAAACACAAGCATAGGCACATACTTAACATGTCAAGAGATTTGTTTTTCAGACAAGTTTTCCAAACAATTTTTGGGGTGAGACAATTTTAATTGCTGCTTACTTGATTAATCGAACACTAAGCTCTCTCCATAAAGGTCGGTCGTCATTTGAAATTTTAGATGGAAGTAAATCAGACTATGCACGAGTGTTCGGCTCCGCTTGTTATACTTACCGCACGACAAGAGACAAGGAAAAGTATAGTGAACGCATCAAGAATGGATATAAGGTGTTTGACATAGAGCGTAATGAGTTCCTCGTCTAAAGAGATGTTGTGTTCTGAGAAGATGTTTTCCAATATTCAAATCAAACCTCGACATCGCGGCCATCAAGTCAAATATTAAGAAAATTGTACATCATAATCTATAGTGACTATTTCATATTAATATAGGAAATTAAATTTAATCAACTCTATATAAGTATGCATTGTAATTTTATCATACATGAGATTTATTAGTACTTTTTTCAATTCCTTAGTCTCATCAATTCATTATGGTATCATAAAAAGGTTCACTAGTTAACCTAAAGCTTTCGATTTTGTTCTATTACTTCCTATGTTTATAATTTTTTCTACTACAAATTCGTGTTAAACACCTACATGGCAACTACTTCTGCTACTTGTTCTACTACGATGGAGAGTTCTACATCAGATCTTACCTATGTCCTACATTCCTAATATAATCCAAACTCGGTAATCACACTAGTACATCTTTAAACAGATAACTACTCCGAATAAACCAAGATTTTTGTAGCAAAAAGACAAGATTAAAGATAATGATCCAAATCCAACAATTAAGATTAAGGATAACAATTCAAATCCAAAAATTAGTATTAACGATATACTTTAGTATTTTTTAATAGGAAATTTATGATTATTTATGATATTTTATTGAGTTGATTACACTCAAAGCCACATTTTGACTTTCTTTTACACTCAGAACCACTTTTCACATGTGAGTTACTTTCTTGTGGGCAAAGGATAAATTGTGGTCAATTTTGCCCTTAATGAATGATGCGTGAATGGTTGATGTGTGGACGATGATGCGTGGATGGGGGATACGTGGATGGCCGGAGATATCTTTCATACATGCAGAATATGAAATCAAGAAAGATTACATAATTGTTCCATTAATATTATATTTGTCCCGGAAGTCGAATGGATGAGGACTGCTATTATACAAAGTGGAGAATGGTTGGAGAACTGCAGAGGCAATGTGATTGTCCACATGGGAGATGTGGACAACATCTGTGTGAACATGGTTTGAATTTGTGTAATGCTGAACCACGATGCTTCTTTCCACCATAAATTCATCCACACTGAACTTGTGTAATGCTAAATCAGGAAGATGGGGATCCTCTTGGTCTTCCTCTAAATAAAAGATAATTAGATGAACAAAGATATATCAAGAACAATATGTTACTTTAACAAAAAAAAATGAGTTTTTCAAATGAAGAACAAACCTTAAAGACCAAATATGAAAGCCATTAGCAAGAACAACAGTCAACTCCAACAAAATAAATCAATTTTTTTTAAAAAAATACAGCAACAAAAATCAAGTATTTTACCAAGCAAGACATCACCAGAAGTCACCCCACTGGTGTCCGAAGATCATGTCCACGGGGAGTAATACCACAACGACTCCGTCCACCCACATCATCCGTCCAAACTTCAACCATCCACAAATAACCCATCCACGTGTCAACTATCCACACATTACCCATCCACATCTTTTGCAGATCTGGATTTTGAAATCGAAACTTTGCAGATCTGGATTTTAAAATCCACAACAACACTAAGAAATCAATAAAACAAAAACGAGAATCGATTAGAAGGATTTAGAAGATAAAAAAACTTCAGAGAATCTAGGATTTAGAAGATCATACGGTCAAACTACATTCTTCTTTTTTCTACATCTTTGTCTTTTTTGTTGTTGTTGTAATCGTCTTCTTTATTCTCTTCTTATTATCCAAGATATGGTTCATCTAAGATTCTAGGGAAGAGAATGATTTTGTTACGAGTGAGGAAATATAAGAATGGCTCCAAATTAACAAACTTTTGTGGATTTGAGTTTCTAGTGCTTCATCAATTAGCAAAAGAATTGAGATTTGTAGTGGATTTGAGTCTTAGAAAAGTGTTTTGAAGATAACGTGTTTCCAATATGATTAAAGTTAAGTGGGAAAAAAGAGTTGCAGATGAGAGAGAGGTTTGTGATAAAGTTACGTGTAATTAATAGAAATTGTAGGATAACTTAGTTACATGGTATATTGGTCAAACAACATAGCAAAAGTATATCACAAGCAGAAAATGCCTTTATGTGAAATTATAATGACATAAAGTGCCTCTAGAAGTAAAAAAATTCTATTTTATTTCATATTAATTTAGAAAATTTAGTTTACTCATTTTTATATAAGTATGCATTATAACATTATTCAACATGAAAGTCAATAATACTTCTTTTAATTTCTTATTGTCATAAATCTATCAGTCTACACACGCAGTGATGAAAATATACATGTTTCAGTGTAATTCACAATGCAAAAATTAGACAAGAAAATAAAACAACAACAACAACAAAAACATATATGTGACGATCTGGCAAAGACTCAAAGTAATATGTATAAAATTCGACAAATCCGACATGTGATGTAGGTCCTGGCCTCTCCTTTTCGCTCTTGACTTATCAAATCTGATTAATTTTTGGGTCTGGCGTCTAGACGGTACGTGATCGCTCGCTCCGGCGCCAGAGCCACCCCTTCTCCCCTCATCATCTCTAGTTTTTTTTTTTGCTTCCTCGTGGTGTCCTCCTTCCCACCGTCTTCTTCTTGGCTATGTCTCTAGAGTCTCTCTGGTTTCATCTCTGCTCGCGAGGAGTTGCATTTGTGGTGAGGGTCCTTCTAGAACTGGAGTCACGACATGGTGTGTGAAGTGGTAGCTGTCGGTGGGAGTCATTTTTAGGGTGTGCACGAGGTTTCTTTTCCGCCTTTAGTAAACTCCTTTCATGAGCCGGCGGCGCGTGGAGGAGGGGTTCGCCTTCGTCTCAGGTTCTACTCTCGACTTTCTCTGCCTCTTGGTCTTGGTTTCAAGTGGCGTCGTCTGTTGGTTTGGTGACTTGACCACGGGGTCTTGGCAAGTTCCGTTCTTTCATCCACTGCCATGGGAGCTTTGGATGTTCTGATTAACTCCAAGGTACGCTTAGCTAAAGGCACTAGCTTGTGTTGGTGTTGGTGGTGTTGGCTAACGAAGTCTTCAAGTGTTTGATTCGTTGATGTCGCCTATGGCTTCGTTGTTGTGACATCGGCGGTTTCTCTCCCATATGTCTACCTTCTTTTGGTACTCATTCTCAATCTCACCGAATCTGTCTCAACTTAGCTTCCTGATGATTGCTTATTCTCAATCTCACCGGACATAACCATAAGACATCTTAAGTTCTCGACCTTTGGTTCCCGGAAGCGGTGGTTGGTGAGGTCTGTGGAGGTTTCAGATGTAATTTTTGCAATATTCATTCCCTTGGTGGCTCCACTCGGCATTGCAACATTTCCCAGTGCCCTGTGTAATTTGTTGATTTCTTATGGTAGTGTTTTTTGCTAACACTTTATGCAAGTCTTAGAGCATTACTATTTTTAGTACTGTCATTATTTCCACTTGTGTATTTGCAAGTCTGTTACTAGCAGAGGCGGATTTCTTCTTTCTGCTCTGTGCGGTATTGGCGATGGAGGGGAGTATCTCTCAGCTTTTAGATGCTCTCAGTTAGTATCATTTGCCCTTTCTCTCCTTCATTTGGGTGGAGCTTCATTGACGGGGATGATTACAAGCTTAGACAAGTTCATTGAGAGTTAGTTACTCCGAAGGCGATTGAAGAAGTCATGGATGCATCGAGACAACGAGGTGAATCTCTCATTCCCGGGACACTCGCCAAAGATAGAGAACAAATCTCGGTTCTCATTAAGATTGGATCCAATCTAGTGTGACTTGTCTGGTGAAGGGTCAGGCGAAACTAGTTAAGAAACAATTGTTTTGAGTTATTTTATACCAGTTAGTTTGTAATCGAATCCAAATTTTGAGTTTATCAATTGGTTTAATATAATATAGTTTTTAAGAAAATATGTATAAAACTTAAAGAACTATTGCAAGATACGGACATATTATTTGTATAAATTAAACCCCAAAAGTAATACGAGAATAGAAAAAGTACATGCTTGGCATAAAGAAGCTCCATGCTAAAATCATAATGTCGACTAAAGATGCTGCCTTCAAGATCACGTGCCTAGAGGCGCATCACATGACCTAAAACACATAAAACGATATCCTTTATTTAATCTTTAACCGAACACAACACCTATATTTAATCTTTAAATATATACTTTATTATTTGCTAAATTAAATATATATACTTGTTAGTACACAAACATGTCTTCGAAATCGGGATATTATAAGGGATATTATAAAGTTAATTGTTGAACTTTTAGTGAATGTCAGGTTGCTTGATACTGGCATACAGATTAGTTAGAGGTTAAGAAAGACAACGAAAACAAATAATGATTTACATTTTAATCACGAAGTCAAGATCCTCATCTTTTAATTAAGTCCTTCTCACAATGACAATAAGAAAAAGCCAACGTAGCAAAATCATTAGATAGCTCATATATGCTTGTACGGTGAATCTTTTATCATGTTCTGTCCATTCCTCTTAGCTTTATATGAATATAATTGTAATTAATTTTTTGGGCTGACCTTAGACTTTGCACATCTTGTCATCTTCTTTCTTTCTCATGTACGCAAAAGTTGGCACGCATATCTTTTGACTTATGGACTCATAAATCAAGGTGAAATTCAACTTTTCCTTTTTCATATCAATATATTAATTCAGTTTAATGAAATGGAGCCACGCCGATATATAATAGGAGGAAAAAAATTTGTGAGCTACACGAAGTTTACTATAATATGGTGGAAACCATCCTATGTTTTATAATATGTTAACAACTACACGATGTTTATGTTAATACATGCCACATATACGAAGTAAATGATTATATGGTGGGAACATCAAAATCGAGTTTAATTGATTCTAGGAAAAGTTAATGGGGTCAAACTGTAATTAATCAGAAAATCATATTTAAAACAAAAAAACTAAGTTTTAGAATAAATAATTGTGTATATTAAATTTGATTAGGTAAAATATAGAAAATAGTTAACAATAAAAATAATAAATTTATAATTGAAATTTAATATATTTTAATATTTATAAAAAATTTAAAAATATGAAGACAATAACTTTGATATAGTCGATCATATTAATTTCAAATATAAACATTTTAAAGAATTCATATTTTGAAATTTTAAATTGGAAATAAATTTTGGTTGAAAGATTTTAAATAGATTAACAAGATGAATTATTTTAGAAGTCAAAGAAAAGAAATGCTACGTCTAATAACACTTACAATTAACATCATAAAATTGTAAAATACCATTTACAAATATATTACTACTATTAATAATTAGAATGATATAATATACATAAGCATTATAATTTTTTTTGTAATATGTTACCGTAATTTGACACACTGTTTACGAATACCAAATTTATAATATTACCTATAGATACTAAAATAACATGATGTTTACATAAAAAAATATGTAGTTATTATTTGTATATATGTATGTATATCTGATTTTTTTTGTCAACATCAACATTTCTTTTTGTAAACATTATGTCAACATAATCTTGATATATTATGATATTAAAATTTACGTAGCATTCATTTTCTTTGACTTTTAAAATAATTCACTGTTAATATATTTACAATTTGTCAACCAAAATTCATTTCTAATTTAAAACCCCAAAATATGAATTCCTTAAAAAATTTATATTGAAAATTAATATGATCGACTATATCAAAGTTATTGTCTTCATATTTTTAAAGTTTTCATAAATATTAAAATATATTAAATTTCAATTACAAATTTCTTATTTTTATTTTCAACTATTTTCTATAATTTTACCCAATCAAAATTTAATGTAACAATTATTTATTCTAAAACTTAGTTTTTTTTGTTTTAAATATAATTTTCTGATTAATTACAGTTTGACCCCATTAACTTTTCTTAGAATCAATGAAACCCGATTTTGATGTTCCCACCATATAATCATTTAGTTCGTATATGTGGCATATATTAACATAAACATCGTGTTGTTGTTAACATATTATGAAACATTGGATGGTTTCCACCATATTAGGGTAAACTTCGTGTAGCTCACAAACTTTTTTCCTTTGTGACTTAAGCTTATTTAATGATATTCAAAAATCAAATTTGTAAAATCTTGCATGACCCATAAGTTTTGACTAAAAGTAAATGACCAAATAACCTTAATGAAATATCAAATTTTTATAACTCGAATGGTAGATTTTCTTTCAATATTGATATAATATATTGTATTAATAATGTTTTGAAAAAGTACTACAATTCTTTATGAGAGAAATTTTAATTTTATCACAAGTTTGATATCAATTTTCAAACTTACTATTAATGAATAATTATTTTCAAAAAAACCTTAAATTTATAATGAAAATAGATTAAACTAATTTTTTAAATATTTATAAAATATTTAGAAAGTCAACATCATACCTTTAACACTAAACCTAAACAATAATCATTAAAGTGTAAACTTAAATGTTAATATATTTTGATTGATGAAATTTTTGAAAAGTGATACTTAACTTGTGATATTCTTAACAATTTCTTCTCTTTATGTAAATGACAAATCAAACAGACATTATTTATCTTACCATATTTTTTTGTCGACATATTTTATTTATTTTTATAGAAAATATATTGTAAATAATTATACAATAACACAAAATTTGAAACCTATAAAATATAATTAATAAAAACAAGTAGAAGGACAATCTAATACGCTAAATTCTTTATATTATTATCTCAATAAACAAATGAGTACTTAACGGTAATTAAATTTCATTATATTTATTTGCATTATAAAATTACTTCAAAAATTATTAGTTAAATTTCATCAAAATAATAATGATGATTAAATTCAAAATCTTAATGTTTTACTATCCCATATATATATTTAAAATAATTTATCAAAAGCTTTTGCACATTATGTATATATAATCACACATGCATTATAAATTTTGAAGTACAAAATAAAGTTAAATATTATACTGATAGACTAATATTTTATGTTATTCAAATAAAACTAGATAAAATATAAGAGAAATGATTTACAATATTTTATAGCTGTTTAGATGCATCGAGCAATCTATATAATATGAGAATGAGAAATTATTGAGAATACCGTAAATTAAGTATCATTTTTCAAAAATAACCTTAATCAAAAATATATTAACATTTGCGTTTACACTTTAGTAATTATTTTTTAATTTTTAGTGTTAAAGGGGTGTGGTTGAGTTTCTAAATGTTTTATAAATATTTAGAAAAAATATTTTAGTCTATCTTCATCATAAATTTAAGATATTTTTGAAAATAGTCATTCAATAATGGTAAAATTGAAAAGTGGTATCAAACTTGTGGTCAAAATGAAATTTCTCCTATCAAAATTTAAAATATAGTATAAAAATATAAAGATGTTAATAATGGTAATTTATATTTTTAGATACAAACAAATAAATATCTAATATCTAATTGTTTTAAAATACAAATTTAAAAACATATATAGAACATAGCGAATAATATTTAAATATATTCATAATTATATATATATATATATATATATATATATATATATTAAACTAGTGATAATAGTCATTTAAAAGTAAGTATTAAATCTATCTCTTATATATTAAAAGAGAAAGACTTACAACATTTCATCTTTGACATGTGTCATCATTAGAATCCTTCTCAAAGTATCTAGAGAAATATGTTGGTCCGTTAAATATATATAGGGGAAATTTCATTTCTACCATAAGTTTGATATCACTTTTCAAATTTACTTCTAATGAATGATTATTTTAAAAAATAACTTAACTTTTTGATGAAAATAGATTTAATTGATTTTTCTAAATATTTATAAAAAAATTGAAACTCAACCTCACCCCTTTAATACTAAACCTTAAACAATAATCACTAAAGTGTAAACTCAAATGTTAATATATTTTTGATAATTTGTATTTTTACAAAATGGTACTTAACTTATGATATTTTTAGCAATTTCTCACATATATATATATTGTAGTTTTCATTAGACTAATCATAAAATTAATTAATAATGTATAATTACTATTTTTATTTTTTCTTAAATAAAACTACAAGATTACCTAATATGATTTAAGTATATATATATATATATATATATATATATATATATATATATATATATATATATATATATATATATATATATGTGTGTGTGTGTGTGTGTTTGTGTGTGTGTGTGTATGTGTGAAAATAATGATATAAATAATAAAGATTTGATAAAAATTTGTGTATACTCCATCGTGTACCACGATCATTTATGCTTAAATTGATATTATTAACATAAAATAAGCAATCATATTAACCCTATAATAAAAATTTACATTTTTCGTATATGTTATAATTTTATTTTTTAAAAATGACTATAAATTACTAAAACTTTAAAAGTCACACATTAAATTTTGTTATCAATTATTTAAAACAATTATTATTAAAAATTTAAACGATCATAAAATCGTATGAGTAAAATCATTTAACAGATATTAAAATAATTTATATACATATTAACCTATATACCATATAAAATACACAAATATTTTTAATTTCAAAATTTTCATTAATAAGAACTGAGAAATTAAATTATTAATTTCAAAATTTACAGTGAGTTTTTAAGAGTGATTATAAATTATTAAAACTATTAAAAGTACCATATTAAAAAAATTGTTATCACGGACTTTCAATTGTTGTTATAAAAGGATATAGATAATCATAAAAAATATGATTAAGAAGTCTCATTTAATAGATATACATATTAAATATATTATATATCTATGTTTATATTATTTAAACAAAATATATGAAAGTGATTGTTGTGATTTATTTACCATAAAATGATTATAGGTCAACAAAAGTGATTGCTTTGATGTGTTTGTTCCAATTTAATTATATATGTACCAATTAATTATTTTCAATTACTTAATATATATATATATATGGGCAAATCTCTCAAATAGATGTTTTTGAAGTTTTTGTCACAAAAATAATAGTCAAGAAAAAAAATGACCAAAATGAACTTTTTTTATTTTGAAAATTTTAATATTTTTAAATTTTTATTTAATTATAAACCTCATCTCCAAACCTATCTCATAACTCTAAATCCTAAGTTTAGATTAATTAACCCAAATAGTATAAATATATATTTACACCCTTTAATAAAGTTTATTTTAATCATTTTATTCATTGAGTGCTATTTTGGCAACAAAAACTTTTTAAGATCTATTTTGTTCTTTATCTCATATATATTACTTTTTAGCTATTATATGTGAAAACATAAAATAAATAACCTTACATAGAAATAATTTTTATCAATTCCGTGCAAAGTTCGGGTCTTAAACTAGTTTACCTTTAAAAGGGCCGTGACGGTCGCATTAACTTGTTCGTCTCTCTAGGGTTTTAAGCTCTCCGTCATGAAAACGCAGCTGAGGAACAACGATTGTCAATCCATTACCCGAAGACGTAACTCGCGATCGAAAACCTCAGATAATGGAAGAGAAAGCTCGTCGTTTCGTATGGAAGCTCGCCTTCCAGATTTCACCGACCTCTTCTTGACCAAATCTTATACCTCACATTTGTAACAAACAATGAGCTATTCTTCTTCTCTTCACCACATAACTCGGTCTCCTAGAGTAGCCAACTTTCATATGAGGTTGTCCTTGGGTAGTTCTGGTGGAATTAGTTGTCGTTCTCCACTTCTCCTGTCCGTGGTTTGGTCTGTATTAGAATTAAACAGGGAAAGAAAACAGTTTTGGTGCTATGTAACCCTAGCACCAGACAAGTCCTAAATTTACCCAAAGTGAAGACGAGGAGACTTGACGTGAGGAGCATGTTTGGTTATGATCCCATTGATAAACAATACAAGGTATTGTGCATGACACGGTTAAGTGATGGAGGAGAGTATCACGAATTGTGTATTTAACTATTTAACAGCTGCTTGTGGTTGTGGGCCTTGTGGCATACATGAGTTTCTTGCAACTCAAAGCTTATCATACCTCACTGAATTTAAAAAATTAAATAGTTCGACAAACTTTGAATGCTATTGAGCTCTACCTCAGTGACTCGAGTCCAAAACAGCAGATAAAGAACATTTGTCCAATCATATAGCTAAAGCAAAATCCCTTATTATAATTTTCGTCATCTCGTCAGTTTTTTGCTCGACAAGAAAAAATTACACCACCACTACTTGAATCCGGTTTGGATAGACAAAAAGGTTAACAATGTTACCACTGGATTATTTTAACATGTAAAATCTTACATACGGTATATCTATCTATTTATCTATATATATACATTCATTACTAAACATTAATAGAATTAATAGGCAAAAGGACAAAGTGAAACACTATTTGCTAACCAGGAAAGTTCAACTTACATGTAAACTCTTTCATATATATATATGTCATATTTAAATGGATACTCAGAACCAACTGGAAATTAATGATATCCAATCCAGAACTAAACCAAAATCTACTAGATACCCATATCGATGTAGAATTAATTTATCTGGTAAATTAGCATTGCATGGAGATACTTCTGAAGGATTATTAGGCCATCTTTAACCATGGAACCCCAAATGGAGTTCCTATTTTTTTTTTTCTGATAAAAAATAAAAAATAAAACGAACCAATTGTGAGCCGCCACGTGTCAGTAGGGCCCACAAACAGTGTAAGAAAATCTCCAAAAACGGTTTTTATTTAGTAGTTTTAAGAAGCGGTTCTTGCACTGTTCACGAGCCCCACATATCAGTGGGGCCCGCGAACAGTGCAAGAAATCCCTTAAAAAACTAGGGATAAAGATGCTCTTAGTTAGTTTTGGTGGCTAGTATCTTTTGTCACAGTATCTGTTTTTGTTAATTATTTAAATTTTTGTTTTTGTTCGCCATATTATAATAAAGATATTGTATATGATGTGTATATCATAAAGCTAAGGAGTGACTGCCTTAGAATATAGAAAGTACCTTTTATATACTTAACATTATCCCTTATATATCAAAGGAAAAACATTGTAATAAATGCGTTCACACTATAATTTTAGAGAAAGCTGACGTGTTAGCACGAGAACGTTTTAAAAATTTTCTTGTTGACGTGTCGGAAGGTGAGCGATTTAGCTCTAAATACAAAATTTTGGTGCAATTGTGAAATCATGTTTTTCTTCATATTTTCGAGACATTCACTTTCATAATCGTATGAACGCATTTTCCACTTCATATTATTTCAAATGACATATAGAGTTACTTCACAAGACATGATAATGTCAAATAATAAGGAACTGGATGCGTGTATCAGACAGTAACAATGGAAGGTAACTCATGACAAAACATGGTGGTATGATAAAGGAGAATATGAGCATAACTCACAAGACTTCGCTCTAGAGGTGTGTATCGAACAATAGCAATGGAAGGTAAGGCATGAAAAAATATGAAGGTACAATCTTGAGATAGAATTGCAAGCGTGTAAGATAGCATTGCAAGGAGAATATGAGTATAACTCACAAGACTTTACTCTAGAACATGATTATAACTCTCAGCTACAATCTTGAGATAGCATTGCAAGCGTGTGGAGAGAACAAAGTGAATGAATCAGGTTCTTGGATGAACATGACAAACGTGTGGACGACGACCCTACATATGTGTTATAGCGTTTATGGAGCGAGATCAAAGTAGTGGATGTTGTTATTGTCATGTATGTATATGTTTTTGTGGATCGAGATCAAACCTATGTGATGCAACATAAAAATATTTTTCATTATATAAAGAGACCGTCAGTCTAATCCATATAAGAAGAAGCTAAGATTTTAAGCAACGTTTTGATGAGTATGGAGGTTGTGATTACGAATCACATAAATTAGAAACGACATGTTTTGTTCATGTTATACATTGATGAGCATAGATGTTCATATATTAGAAAAATGAGTAGGGAAGAAGTTCTAGAATCTCATATCGTTGGACTCTAAATAGAAGGCAATGTTTGAGAAACATATATGTTCATCGAAGTTTTGATGTGTAGGTAAGTATAGAAGCCATTGTGTCAGTGTTATAGATGTTGATCGACTTATGCATGCACATAAGTTTTACATTTAAGAGAAGGATAGCAATTTGGCATTAAATACAAAAATTCTTAACCGAAATGAAATTGTAATCGACTAAGAATATAAACTGACATCAATCAAAGTTTAAACCGTCTTCATTATGGTGTGGTTAATAATCAATTGCCTTATGTTATTGAGAAAGTTTTTTAATTAATGATACAAAATTTTATAGATTTTGACATTTATTGGTTATGGAAATATCAATATTGAAGATTGATTTGCAAGGTAAAAAGTAATGACATTTGATTCGGGATTATACAGACAGGCATCGTGACTTGAATTAGGTAAAATCCAATTAAATAAGACTGGTTTTGCTCATCATTTTATGTCATATTATACACTCAAAAACTTTACAATTTATCTATTTCTCTTATAACGGTTGCCATAACTAATGTCTTTGATTTGAGACCATTCAAGTCAATGCGGAAGATTTGGGTGAAGATCATACGTTTGTGAAAGGAGTATTTGTTGTTGTTGACCTGACGATTGAAATGATAAAAATTTAAAACATAAAATGATATCCTTACGTATATTGCCTAATAAGAAAGAGAACAACATATTATAACCGAACACAACACCTATATTTAATCTTTAAATTTATACTTCTTTTGCTAAATTAAATATATATACTTGTTAGTGCACAAACAGGTCCTTTAAATCGCTATAAAGTTAACTGTTGAACTTTTAGTGAATGTCAGGTTAATTGTTGAACGTTTAGTGAATGTCAGGTTGCTTGATACTGGCATAAAGATTAGTTGGAGGTTAATCACTAAGTCAAGATCCTCATCTCTTAATTAAGTCTTTCTCACAGTGACAATAAGAAAAGCCAACGTAGCAAAATCATTAGATAGCTCATATATGCTTGTACGGTGAATCTTTTATCATGTTCTGTCCATTCCTCTTAGCTTTATATGAATATAATTGTAATTAATTTTTTGGGCTGACCTTAGACTTTGCACATCTTGTCATCTTCTTTCTTTCTCAAGTACGCAAAAGTTGGCACGCATATCTTTTGACTTATGGACTCATAAATCAAGGTGAAATTCAACCTTTCCTTTCCATATCAATATATTAATTCAGTTTAATGAACTGGAGCCACGCCAATATATAATATTAAAGTTTTGTTTTCCAATCTCCAGTGTGGCAGTTTCCGGTTCCTTGAAGAGGTAATATAATACTCCTTCTAAATAATAATGTATATTCTAACACTTTTTCTTTGTTTCTAAAAGATCAATATTTTCAATTAACTATGTATTTTTATTAATGAATTTTAAACTTTCAAAAAATCTTAATTGATAATTTTTGATTTATTAAATTGTTATTTGTTAAATTTTATGGAAAATTGTTATATTTAAAAAAATTAGTGCATTGATTGTTAAATATTAATTTTTTTTTAATATGTGTGAAAAAATATCAAAGTATAGATTATTTAGAAACAGAGAGTATCTTATAAAGAAGAATATCCATTTGTAACTTAAGGCTTATTTAATGCTATTCAAAAATTGCGTTTGTAAAATCTTGCATGACCCATAAAAGTAAATGAACAAATAGCCTTAATGAAATACCAATATGTTTCAAAATATTACATGTTTTAGGTTTTTCACACATATTAATAAAACATATTAAATCTTAGTATTAAATTTATATTTTTTGTGATTTACTATTTTTCATAATTTTCAACCAATAAAAATTAAATAAATACAATTAATTTTTTTGAAATTTTTAATTTACTATTATTACCATGTAAAAGTTGCATTAAAAAAGTAAAATATGCATCTTTTAAAAACTTAATTTTTTTTTCTAAAACTTGGATTATTTTGTAACTGAGGGAGTATAAAATTTGTATAACTTGAATGGTAATTTATCTTTTCAATATTGATATACTATATTGTATTAATAATGTTTTGAAATAGTTTTACAATTCTTCATGTGAATAACAAATCAAACAAACATTATTTATCTTACTACTCCCTCTGTTTCATATTAAGTGTCGTTTTAGAAATTTTTTTTGTTATAAAATAAGTATCGTTTTTGACTTTTGGTGCAAAATTTATTAATTTTATACTGCAATTTACTTTTATATTAGTTGAAATATGGCTAAGTGTATAGGTAATTGTGTTTTTATATAGAAAATATGAAAAATTAATTGTTTTCTTAATCAATGTGCACAAAATTAAAGTGACACCTAATATGAAACGGAGGGAGTATAACATTTTTCTCGACATCTTTTATTTATTTTTTCTAACAAATCTATTGTAAATAATTAGAAAATAACAGAAATTTCACAACTATAAAATATAGTTAATTACAAGAAGTAGAAGAAAAATCTACTACACTAAATTCTTTATATTATTATCCCAATAAATAAATTAATATTTAACGTTAATTAAAGTTCATATATTTTTTGCATTATAAAATTGACTAAAAATTAATATCAGTTAAATATCATGAAAATAATAATGATAATTAAATTATAAATATTATTTTTTACTATCCTATATATATTTGAAATAATTTATCAAAAACTTTTCAAGAACGTTTGTGCACACAATATATATATATACTAGGATAAACCCGTCTTACGGGCGGACGATTGAATAAACTAATAATCACTTGTATTATAAATGATTAATTTATTTTTAATTAAATAGCAGTAACGTGCTTAATAATTTTACAACAATTTAACTACTTATTTTATTATTCATTTTAGAAATTATATACCTGTCAACTATAACAGAATATTTAAAAGTAAAATTATTTACTTTTTCTCAATGTTTATTTTAGTTTAATTATATCATAAGTCAGATTTTTACTCTCTCTCAATAGAAATAAGTTAGATTTTCCAAATAATCTATTTGAGTTTTTGTTTAATGTATTTGCTAGCCCAACTGCAATTAAAATTTAGTGTTTGAGGTGATCAATATAGTCCATTTACAAAAAATCAAATGAAACCAATATATCCAAATTTAGACATGCTTACGTGATGTAAGGAGATAAATTATTTAGTGATTTGTCATCGCACGGGATTTTCATAAGTTTTTTTTTGTCTATCGTTGCTATTCTTTAAATTTATCACTTTCCATTATTTTTAACACTTTTTTTAGTTTAAAATATCTTGTTATATTATGTGTGTCTTGACTATTCTTTTTTTTTTTTGATTAAACTGGGGTATCTCAGGTCCATGGAGAAGCCCAGAATAATCCCCAAGGGGAGGTGCAGCCCACGGATAAACCCTCTCTCCGGGTATTCAAATGGGCCCTAAAGCATGGGCCCATATCCGTGTAAGGTGACCAGGATAATTGTGACTTAGTTTCGCGCAGCAGGTGGATCGAACCTGAAACGTGTTGGCGTCCCAGTCCCGTCTCCTTACCACTCGACCACAATCACCCGGTCGTATCTTGACTATTCTTTATACTTAACTTTTCTAGTTTGAAAAGTTTAGATATACTATAGTATTTATCTTTATTTTTGTCTGCATCTGATCATTTTATTTACAATGATTAAAATGAAACTATCATGTCTATAGTATAGTCTTGTTTATTCCAATTAATTTATTATGTATCTTCATTGTTTTCTTTTCATGTAGTTTTAGTATTATAAAAGCTTAACAATAGTTGGATGAGAAAATGAACAAATAGAAACACAACTTTAAAATGTTGACTTGAAAATGATATCAACTTTTACCATTTACATTTTGTTATTTTATTAGTGATGTTATATATAGATATCTATATATTATTTCTTTAATTTTTTCATGTATATGTAATTTCTTCATTTTCCGTGTAAGTTAAAATAAAAATATTAAAACATAAATTATGGATTTTTTAAAAGATTTTATGCCATTTAAGAAAATCCATTTATACTTTTATTTTAATAGATTTTATAGATATAGACATCCATATATTTTGTTACGTGAACCTTAGTTTATATTAAACATTATTTTTTTTTGTTTTCCTTTTTATAGAGAATCCCTAAAAGTTTTATGGTTTTCTTTTTATAGATTTTCTAGATATAGACATCCATATATTTTGTCACGTGAACCTCAGTTTATACTTATTAAACTTTAATATTATTTTTGTTTAAGAATATTTAAAAGTTTTTCAATGAGTGAAGAATTGATTTACTTACACAAAAAAAAGAAGCACAAACAACTCGATTATACTTGACTATTGGAAACACATTGCTAGCCAACCTGTTGAAAACATTTTTGATAGTTTAGTGATAAATAAAAATTAAAGGGAAAATTACGGGCAATATGATAAAATAGCTTCGTGTCACTATATAAATTTCATTCCATTGACAATTGTTCACTTCCATCATCCATGAAGCTGACATTGAGACATGACTACTGTCCGCCGAAGATACCTCTCGAGCAGATGGAGTTCCTTGCTCGTGATGGAGTTCCTTGCTCGCTCCTGGAGTGTCACAGCTCTTGAAGTTTCTGAAGCCTTGACACCTTTGAATACTCACATTCCCCTCTCCAAGACCGCAGAAGAAGAACCCATCTCCGGCGACGGTGATACAGAGGAGGGCATGTTTCTGTAAACCTTTTCTCCTTCACTTCATCAGATCTATAAGTCTCTTCTCTCTACTTGTTTTAGAGCATATAGTGAATATCTTTTAGTATGGTTGTCTATGATGGGTTTCCAACTATTTATAGTGGTATGTTTGTGTCGGTTATGAAACGTTTGAGGTAGAACGGGAGTGGAGAAGTATCAATTGATAGTAGGGAAGACATTAATCGTAGATGAACTTATTGCCTAACGTTTCGAGTTAGAAACGATTTTGTGCATCGACGGCGTCAGTTGGATCTGGGAGTAAGGGGAAGATTAGAAGTGAAGGCTTTAGGTTGGTCCCTATTGGACTTTCACATATGTGATTTAATGGGTCAAGAGTAGTTGTTGATACTTTTCGTTTTATAACGTAATGGGTCTTGAGTTGAGTTTTGCTGGTCAAACTTGTCGGCTCTCTATATGAAGAATATTAAAATCTATCAAGCTAGCATCTTGGAATTCAGTGATGAAAATAAATTTATCTACCACGTGTCACTTTGTCCTTAACCTATTTGATGACACGGCGGAAGGAGGAGCAAGAGAATCTCTTCTTTATATAATAAGAAGATATATATATATATATATGTAAAATGAAAAATGCATTCAAAAATTTTGAAGTACAAAATAAAGTTAAACATTACTGATAGAAAATATTTATAATTTTCAAATAAGAATATATAAAATATTAAACAAAAGTATTTACAGTATTGTAAAGCAGGATACATGCATCAAGCAATCTATATAAATATCATAATTTAAAATTCTTATAGTATAAAAATATAAAGATGCTAATAATGGTAATTTATATTTTTATATACAAACATGTGGTATAACTGAAATTTTCCTTAAAATATATATATAGAAAAAAGCAAATGATATTTAAATATATAAACTAAAGCAGTTATAATTGTCATTTATAAATTATTACAAAATATTAAATCATTAAAACATCGATTATTAAAGCTCCGAACCGGTCATGGAGAATGCTCGATCGAGTGTTGCATTCCTCATTATGGTTGTCCACCTAACGAGATATGTATTGGTGGTGTTTTGTATTATAAATATATTAATCAGTCAACAGAGACTTATTTAATAGTTTGCTTTGATGTTAGGTCTGAGAAGTTCAGTTTTATTGAAGCCAAGGGAGCTCTCAGAAGAGCAGTGCTTTTAGGGAGTATGGTAAACTGCAATGGTAGGTTAGGTTTGATTATGTCTGAAGATAATGAAGAAAATCTCGGTAATATCTGTAGAAGAAGTTCAAGGTTTAAGTTTTGGCTTCTCGAAGATGTTGAGAAGTAGGAATGGTCTGAGCGTGTATATGTATTGCCTGCTTCTTCGTGGAAGAATGTGGTTGGGAACACATGTTAAATTTTGTTGGGGTGGCTCGGACCAATTAACCGTTTCTACCTCTTCTACTTCAATCCTGAGAGGAACACTGTTGTAAGAGTTGCAGTTCGAGGAGTGGATATGGATGTGTCTAACTATGCTGCACTTCAAACCTTTTTAGACCATGTGGAGGACGTGAAGCTCTATGATGTTTAGGTACTTCGTAACTTAGAGACTTTGTTTAGCTTTATTCTCATTACACGATCAGTTGTCTAATATGTTCCCTTGTTTACATTGATCAATGATTGTCCTAAGCTATGTTTATTTTGCTAATGGAATAAGTAGAAGTATTAAGTTATGTGTGAATCATATAGCTAAGGAAAATCAATAGCCTTTACTATATGGAACACATTTGATTCTCATATGCGTTTAACGAATTGTGTATTTCTCTGCTGCTTATGGTTGTGGTATGTATGCTTTTATGACATCTCAAAGCTTGTCATGCCTCACCAAAATAGTTTTAAAAAAAAGTTCTGTACATGACTAACTTCGAATGCTACTGTTGTGGTAAGATCTTGTGGCAGAATCAGTCACTTGTCTTTAGCTTATTATATGAATTAGCTTTTATAATCTAAATATTAACATTAATTATGTTCTAACGTATATTTTTTACATCTGCATAACACATTATACATGTTAATATGATATCACGGTCTTTGTTTATAGAAGTATGAACTTGCTCACTTTACTCCTCGTTAGATTCCTTGTAGTTCTTTTTTTTTTTTTGTATAGTCCTGATATAATATCATAGTCGTACAGTTACACATTAATAGAAAAGTTTAAGAATATATCACGTTGACATATCTTGGTAGAAAGTTTTCATAGGTGCTCATGTACCCTTTCGAATTTTAGATCGAGTTTTTTATGAACCCCATCGGATTGTACATAAGTTTGGGTCAGTTTAGGTAATAACATTTTAGATTATGTATATATTGTAGAGAAATATCTTAGAATAACTCTAAATTTTCTGTCACAAAATAATTTTAAATAATAAAAATAAGTTTTATTGAAGTTTGGAAAAATATACTATATTTTTGGATTAACTAATGTAAACTTATTAGAATTATGAAGTAAATTTTTGGAGATGAAGTGTAAAATTAAAAAAAAATAAAAATAAACACTAAAATTTTTTAAATAAAAAAACTATGTCGATCATTTTTTAATATTATTTTTGTGACAATTTAAGAAAAAGCAATTTGATAAAATTGCCTTATATTATAACTGTTTAAATCAAATTTCGAATAGAGAAAAAAACTTGTATATGATTGTCGCGTGTATGTTTTCATCACAAAGCATGCCATGCATCAACGAAATGATTAAATAAATGAAATTATATATAGTTCTTTACTGTTAGTTAACACTTCAAATACTGACTAACTTTGAATGAGTATTGTGGTAAGATCTTGTTGGGCACAATTTTTTTCACTTCACTTGTCTTTAGCTCTACCTCAGTGGCTTGAGTCCCAAACCAACGGACAGATCAAGAACATTTTTCCAACCGAACTGGAAATGTATTCTCAGAATTTCCGCCGGCTCCTCAGTTTTTTGCTCGAGAAGGGGACATGAGAGATCAATCTATTTGACTCTAAGAACTGCTCAATTAGTCTGCAAGAAAATCATTGTTTCTATGAATCAGAACTTGAAGTAAATCAGAGGAAAAAGACATAGCCTTTTCTAATCTTGGCTTCTTACACATTGCAGATTGACTTTTGTGAAGCTGCTACTTCTCGGTCAGGAAAAGAATCCTCTAGCCTTAAGCTTAACCATACGTACAAATCCAAAACCTGTTCCATTGTGTTATGCAAAGAGACTCATATTTAGACTTATCTTAGCTAAACCAACAAAATCTAAACATGTTTATCTTGGTTTCAGTTAATGAACAATTAGGATCATAAGTTAATCAAAACCCTATTTTTAGAAATTCTTGATCACTGGTCACATGAAGAGAAAGATGTTACCTTGTGAATGGATTCAAGTTCCTTGAGCTCTGTTGGTGTTCTGGGAACCTTAACTGTGTCATCTGAAAGTATCTCTCTGAGCCTCACTACGCGTGTCTTCGAGTAGTTTTGAGCAAACTGATGTATTAATTAAATAAAAAAATGCAAAAGTGAACAAACATGCATAGATACCAATACCATTGTTAATCTCCCAAAAGAAAAAGACATAACAACTTGTAAGTTCCTTTTTACCTGTGCAAATCCACGACCTGATATTTCATCATTTATGTCAACTGGACTGCACGAAATAAAGTTTGATCAATCCAAGTTTGTATCCATTTGAGATCTTACTAATTTCAAGAAACGAGAAAAGACAAAACTATGTTACTTTTGCTACTACCTGACCACGAATAGGTACTTGTCTTGCAATTTGAGGGGCAATTCATCAACAAGTGCCGCAGCTTTCTGAAAATCAAGACCAACACATGTTAAACACACAGATTCTCTTTCTGACGTGTGAACAAAGTAGATCATCACTGAGTTTTACCATCATGTCTTCAACATTAGAGATGAAGTAGTTTGAAGATAACTTGGCATTTTCAACGAAATGCTCCTGTCAAAGTTCATAAGCCATGATTTCAGATCCACTCACTAAAAGACCGAGAACAGCGAAGGAAACAAAATATATCTTACCAATATCTTGTACAATCCGAGTTTAGGGTGTGCTTGTGAATATCTAGATAGGAGGTCGTACGTTGGAAATAGTCCAGCACGCTGCATGATAGAAGTTTTGTGCAAACTAAGCCAATCACAAGAAGGAAAAGATGTAGAGAACTAATCTTCAGGTTATATAATAAAAGATTTACCTCAATAATAGGTGAAGGAGACTTCAAAGAAGAGTGGAGCAACGGAAGATCCTCTTTATACAAACAAGTTACTTCGCCAACAGGAAACTGTGACCGGAATCTGCCAGCTCTCCCTACAACGGGATCATGAGAACATTAGAAAAGAAAACATAGGATAGGAACTAGAAACGACTCTCCCCATATTCACTCTTTGATTCAAATACAGAAGACAAACAGAGATAAAACTGAGCCAAGAACCAAAGATAGAACCCTAAGGTGTAATCTAGAGCCCCCTTAACTTTCCTAAGCCTAAACCAAGATCCTAGACGAATCCTCTAGCTTCCCTTTAATCTTCCAGCTGTCAAACAACCGATAGTGTATGTTTCTGAGCTGGAAAAGCTACACTTTCATTGACCACCCTACTCTATTCCTGCCCTAGAGTTGACAAGAACACCTTATTAACATACTACCACAGCTCTTGAAGTGGTAATTGGAATTTTTATTTGAAACATACCTGCAATTTGTTTAATCTCAGATACTGTTAAGTCTCTGGTCTCGGTACCATCAAATTTTTCAAGCGTCGAGAAGATAATTCTTGAAATGTTCAAATTAAGACCCATGCCAATCGCATCGCTGGCAACAAGCACGTCAAAGTCATTGGTGGCGTCGTTAAACCTTGTTGCCTGTAATTCTTTAAATAATTAAAATACGAGAGACTAATTCAAATAGGGGAGAAACATTTTTACTCTTAGATTATCCAGTGAAGTCTCAAACCTGTGCTGTACGAGTCTCTGGAGGCAATGAACCATAAACCACAGAGCAAAGATGCTTCCCTGCCTTTTCAATTGTGGTCTGTGATAAAGGTACAAAAATAAAGACTAAAATAAATATACCAAGGTATGAGAATCACACTCAATACTCATGAAGTGTAGAGAACTATTAGGAGAATAGAGTTCTGGCAGCAAGCTCAAGCTAGAAAATGTAAGATGCAAGAAGAAAGTACAATATAAATAACTAACCTTATGCCTATATATATCTTTCCGTGAAAAGGTTACAAGACAATCTCCTGTTTTTATATCGGAAACTGACCGAACTGGAACCTTCAAAGGGACCAATGGTGAAAGCCTCTCATATGTAAGAACCTAAATACAAAATAAAGGGGATGAATTCAAGAGGCCTTGAATAAGTTAAGAGTGTACCGATACTACTAAGGAAGTATTCGAGAAGAAAAGGGGTTTCTAGCTCGAATAAAGATGGTACCTCAACATCATCTCCAGTTACTTTCAATATGTCTTCAACAAGAGGTACGACAGCTGGATCACCACATAAATGTAGTTCATTAGCTGCAATCCCAAGTAGAGCACGAGTAAATGAAAAACCCCTTTGTTTACATCCCACCATCTGAAATTAGGGATAGACAAGGAGGTGAATAAGAACACAAAACAGTTATTGTCAAACTCTTCTTCAGCCAAAGTAAAAAGCAAGACTAGCCTGAATCTCGTCAATGATGGCGCAATCGTAAACAGAAGTAACATCAGCCATTTCAACAGTGACAGCTTTGTGATTTGCACCTTCCACTAACTCTTTCTCTTGTCCAGTGACCAAATCACATGGAACATTAGCTTTGTTTAACCGTTTAGCTACCTCCCATGCCAACAATCTTAATGGACCACAATACACACCTTCAAGTAAAAAAACAAAGCAATCTTAAAACAGTTCAAGAAAGTGGTTAGAGTAGAGTCCGCCTCCTAGGACATACCTGAAGAACTCCGCTCAAGTTGCTTCAGGGCATTATATGTTTTGCCACTGTTAGTAGGGCCAACATGTAGAATGACTTTGCGCTTCTTCCTCCGAGCAATAGGATACCATGTATGAGGACAGCTGAAACTCAAGGTTATCGACATGAACATAAAAGCATATATAATGTAGAAGAAGTTGTGGTCTTACGTGAGATCAGTGAAATCAAAACTTGAGGTTGGTTCGGAGCCTGTGAAGTCGTAGTTAGAGGATCCTAAGATCTTTCCATAGTTCCTAGTAAAGACGCCTAATCTCAAAAACTGAGCACACTCAGGTTCCAAGTGAAACCGCCACAAACTTCTCTTATCAACTGAAACACAAAAACCATCATAAGAACCAATCCAATCTTGTTCTAAAAAAGCAAGTGAAGAAGCTAAGGCAAGATAATGATAAACTTAGAATCTAAAAAGGGTCGAACTTTCTGTTCATCCTTACAAACTAGAGTAGACTAATGTTTATGTAAGTAGATTTTACACCTTCCCACCAATTTCTCAGAACCAACCTTGAAGAAGAAGACGAGAAACCCCCAAAGCTGGAACCTTTCGAAGCCGAAGAAGAGAATACGCCATTTTTTAAAATATTTTGTTACACAAGGATCAATTTTTCTTTACAGAAGGGTCAAATACAAATAAAAAATCATTTGAAAGTCCCCTTGAAATAGCAGAGTACCATTGTTAGACCTGATTCTTCTCAGAGGTCGGCGACTCAGCAAGGGAAGCGGGAGAGAGAAGGAAGTAAACAAACGAGAGGTTGCTTCCAGAAATTCATTCTTTATTTAGTAATATACCCCTTCACTTGTGCTTTACTCACATTTTCATCCTCATACTTTTGGGAAATAGAAATTTGAACACTATCCAATTTCGGTAGAGTCCCTAGTTGTAATCTGATATGTCGAAAATACCCCTATGAGATTAGGGTTTATGAGTGGCATGCAGATTTTGCCTTCAAATCCGAATGAGATTTCTCATTGTTTGTCTGATTCCAGAATCCGTACTCTGTGAACATCTTGATGGCTGGCTACGACAAAGAAGCTGGCGCTTCTCTATATTACATTGCAACTCTTCATAAGGTTGACAAGGGAGCATTTGGTTACGGTTCATACTTCTTACTTTCCACAAGGACAGGCACTACCGCAGCGATATGTCTGTTGACGAAGCCATAGAATTGGTCGACAAATGCATACTAGAGATCAGGTCAAGGCTGGACACTGCACCACCAAACTTTGTGATCAAGATTGTGGATCAGGATGGAGCTGGCGAGCACGCTTGGCGTCAGTCTGTACAAGATGTCACCACTGCTTCTGTCTAAGTATCTTTTGCTGGCTTTTTACTAATCTGTCATTTGCTTTAATGTTGAACTTGGAAAATGTGTTCCCACATTACTGTTTTAAACTTTGAAATGAACATTTTCCTCCTTGTGTATAGGAAGCAAAAGTAAGATCTAAACATCTTATTCCAATGTTATCATCTTTGGTTTAAAACTTTGAAATGAAAACAGACACCACTCGAAAACACTACTCTACCTTTAGTTGTTGAAAGGAAAATGTACATGAGTGGATATTACAAGAATATACTCCCTACGTTTTAAATTACATGATGTTTTAGAAGGTTTATATTGTTTCAAAATATATGATGTTTTGAAGTTTTAAAGTTATTATTTTATTGAAAAACGTTCAACCAATTAAATTTTACAATTTTTTTTTATATTTGATTGAATGATTTTAAAATTATATATTCAAAAGTACTTTTTAGAAGATTGTAAATTTCTTAATCTTTATGCACTTATGTAAAACATCATCTAATAAAAAAACGGAGGGAGTATTTAATTATACAAACATAGCATGCCAATCAACTCAATAGAAATGTTAGTCAGAAAAGTAGTTTAACAAGCAGTTTAATTAAAAGCATTATTCAAAAGCATTATTCACAAAAACGTAATCAGATTCTCTCACATCACATAAGCCTCTCAATTAATGTGTGAAGCAGAAGGAAACTTAACCAAAAAAAAGTGTTGGTCATCCAGATTATGCCACCTCCTTAGTTTCGTCCTCTTCAACGGCACTGAGTTCCTTATTTAATCTAATTGCTATCAAAACAATCCAAACACAAACTTTTGAGAGATTTTTTCGGGACAACACGAGAAAAAAAACATGAAACCTGGAATGTGTTTACTGTTGCTTACAGTTTCAATGGCGGTGATGTGGACGGTTTCTGCTCAATCGAGCTGCACAGATGTGCTAATCACTATGGCTCCATGTCTTGGCTACATCACCGGAAACTCTTCTTCTCCTTCTCAACAATGCTGCAGTCAGTTAGCTAAAGTTATCAGGTCTTCTCCTGAGTGTTTGTGTGAGGTTCTTAAAGGTGGAGGCTCTCATCTTGGGATCAATTTTAATCAAACACAGGCCCTTGCTTTGCCTAAAGCTTGTAATGTTCAAACTCCTCCTGTTAGTCGCTGCAACGGTAAGAAAAACTCTGTTTTGAGGATATCATTTTTCTATAAAACTGATCTTCTTTTTTTGCTGTCTTTTGTCTTCTTCATGCATCATGAGTTTGTTATTTTCAGGTGATTCTTCGGCTACATCATCAAACTCTTCAGGTATAAAGAGATAACTTGCATATAAACTAAATAATCAACAACCTTTATAAAACCTAACTGTAACTTATTTTCGACATTACCTAGGAACAGAACATGGAAATGGATCAAAAACAGTTCCTGTACATAGGTCATCATCATCTCATGGGAGTTCTATCAATTTCTCATTCACTCTTCTTTCCATCCTTTCTGCAGCTTCCTACATCACATTCTACTCACAGTACTGACTTTTTAAATTTCATAAAGGTTTTGGTCTCTTTAAAGAATATATTCTTTATTAGTCTCTACTGAATCATAGTGTATTGTGGCTTTGCATGTTGTATTTTGTGCTCTATAAAATCCCTATTACTTTCTGGGTGATATAGGTTTGTAGCTAAAGAGTGTCTTGTATCTGTTTGATTTATGCAATAAGTATTACTTTCTAGAACATTAGAAGTCCAGGTCCGGGCCAGTTTATATCACTGCCTAAAGCAAAAGCATATTTTGGAGCCCCCATGGTCTCAAACCAAGCACCCTCAACTAAATTAAGTGGTACACAATCACTAGGTCTGGCTATTCGGGTCTTCGGGTCGGGTTCGGATCGGGTCTTGTCAGATCCGGGTCCTTCGGGTCTTAGATATTTAGACCCAATAGGGTAATTAGAATTTGTCAGTTTGGGTTTGGTTTGGGTTATGTCGGGTCTGGATCGGTTCGGATCTTAGATAGTTGGACCCAATAGGGTAATTAGAATTTTTTGGTTCGGATTCGATTAGGATCCTAGTCAGGTTTGGTTCCTACCGGATATTTTCCGAAAATTACCCAAAAACACACAAAAAAAAATCTGAAAATATTTAAAATTCTCAAAATATCCAAAATTTTACCTAAAATTGATCCGAAGACATGAAAAATACCTAAAATTTATTCGATTACTTGAACTATAATTTTAAAAATCTAAAATTTTACATGCAACCTAAAACTGTACCAAAAACGCCAACCCTAATCTTTTAAAAGAATATTCTTAATACCAAAAATGTACTAAAAACACCCATATATATTTAATATATTCTAGAAATTTTGGGTATTTTGGGTACCTTATCGGGTATCAAGTTTGGTTCGGGTCGGGTCCACAACCCACAGGTCTTCCACAATAAGATCCAATGGGATAAAATGACATTATTCGTACCCGACCCGAACCAGTTTTTTCGGGTCGGTTTCAGTTCGGGTTTTCGGGTCCGGGTAAAATGCTCAAGCCTAACAATCACTAGGCTACTTGTGACTTTTGCTTAATTGTGTGCCCATAAATATTTTGTCTATTTTTGGCGCCTACTGGTGCTTCCCCAGCTTTAGGTCAGGGTCGACTTTGATTAGAACACTAGACAACAATATACTTTGGACTGGTTCTACAGATTGTTTGACTTAATCCTCTGAATTCTAAGAGCATTGCCAGCGCAGTCTCTGAGTTTCTCACTCTTATTATAATATAGGAGATGATTGGTCTCTATATAAAAATTATGTTGTAGGATTTACTCTCTAGTACCCCTCCCCTGCCCCTCTCCCTCAAGATGGAATGTGGAGATATTAAGAACACCCAACTTGCAAAGAAACAACTCAAACTCCTTGTGTCCTAATGTCTTCATCATGATATGCGCCAATTGATTATGCATAAAGACAAGTTTAGTAGCAATCACCCTGCGTATGATCGCGTCCCTTATGAAATAACATTCCTTCTCAATATGCTTCGTCCGAACATGAAACACGAGGTTTGCAGCCAGATGTATGGCAGAGAGACTATCTGAATGTAGAATGATAGGAGTTGAGAAGTCAATGCCAAAATCAGATAGTACTAACACAACCAAATTAACTCACAAACTGTATCTCCCATAGCTCGGTACTCCGCTTCAGCTGTAGAGCACGAAACTACATCATGTTTGTGTGTTTTACAAGATAAGGGAGAACCTCCCAGTTGTATAAGCCAACCAGTCAGTTAACGACAAGAAACTGGACACTCTGCCTAATCAGAGTCACACCAGGTTATACTTGTCAAATCAAAATCTGCCCTAAGAAGAATACCTTGACTCGAGTCCTTCTTCAAATATTGAAAAACTTGTAAGACCACATCCCAATGTTCTTTTACTTTCTAAGCCTTCTCGCTATCGACGACTCGTGGGTAAGCTTATTTACCGTGGAACAACATGGCATGAACTGTGACAGTATGTGGTTAGCATATGATAGTTTAGGCCATGTTGTTCCAAGGTAAATAAGCTTACCCACGAGTCGTCGATAGCGAGAAGGCTTATAAATTAGTGGACCACCTGCTTTCGCCAACTTATGGTTTTGTTCCAGCGGGAATGAGCAAGGCTTAACACCCATAAAACCTGTCTCGGAAATGATATCAATAACATATTTACGCTGACAAATGAATATTAGTAGAACTATTTGTAACTTCAATACCAAGAAAATACTTTAGCCCTCCATGGTCTTTCATGTGAAAGCATGAACTCAAGTATCCTTTGAATTCATTTATAACTGCAATTGAGCTCCCTGAAACAATCAAATCATCAACATACATGAGGACTTGCAGCCTATACCCATCTTTAGCAAGAGTAAACGGAGAATAATCAAAATAGTATTGATCAAAACTATATTCTCGTAATGCTTTTGCCAAATTTTCGAACCAACATCTCGGAGCTTGTTTAATGTGTAAAGCAATTTTTGAAGGTGGCATAGTTGCTTTTTATCATGATCCTTAGTTCAAAATCTGAGTGGAAATTGTATAGAAACTTCCTCATCAAGATAACTGTGGAGGAAAATATTATGAACATCCATTTGATGTATATCCAAGTTATGAGATGCTGCGAGTTTAAGAAAAGCATGAACAGTCACCATTTTAGCTACAGGAGCAGAAATTTCATTGTAATCAATGCCATTTTCTGATTATTTCCAAAGACGACCAGTCGAGCTTTGTGTCGTTCAGTCGTACTGTATGCTTTGAACTTTATCTTATACACCCATTTACACCTGAGAGTTGTCATTGCTGGAGGAAGATCGACGACTGTAAGCATCCCATTATCCTCAAGCTCTATAATTTCATCCGTTGTTGCATCACACCATACCTCAAACTCAATGGCATCTTTGTAGGACCTTGTTCAACATCTGATGTGATTGCAATAAGATATGCTGATGAATCACGGCGAATCGAGAGATTGATAGATAATTCTCTATCGGATATGGAGTTTTAGTCTGAGACAATGTATGAAGGAGAGTTGCAACGTAATCAGCAAGTTTTTCCGGGGGCTTGATATGTCGCAGACTGCGACCCAGTTGTTCTATTGGAGCAGGTTGTACAACTTATGTAGAGACCTCAGCATCATTTGTAGTAGCAAGCAACTGATACGATGAAGTGACAATAATCATTTGAGAGTCAAACAACATTGAAGGAGAAGTGTCCGGTAAATGGTCTGAGATTATCGATGCAGGTTCCAGCGAAGAGCTTGTCAGACTTGTGCTAACTGGAGTAGACAAAACAGATTCTGTAGTTGTCATTCAATTTCGAAGTTGCAGCAGGTTCATGATTCGGAGTAGACAGATGAGGAGCCAAAGTTGATGTAGAATCGATATGTGGTAAGACAGAGAAGGCATCAAAGAACTCATCATCATTATCATGAACGCCCAGTAGTGGTGATAAAGACGATGAAGGAGACGCACCCAGTTGTTCTATTTTCGCAAATGGAAAAATAGTTTACAAAACACTACATCTCGAGATTCAAAAACAACTCATGTTTCAATATTATAGGCTCTCCAAACTTTCTTAGCAAATAGATAGCCGAGAAATACTGATGGATTACTCCAAGAATCAAAACTTATCACCTTCGTGTTTTTGATTGTGAACATAGCAAAGACAGGCGAACACACGCAAGTGATGCATTGGAGGATGCATTTATAGACAATCTCAAATGCGTTTTGCCTTGTAATAATTTTGTAGGCGTCCTGCTTATAAGGTATGCAACAGCTAATGCACAGTATACCCAAAAATCTTTTGGAAAATGAAAATGAAATCAAAGAGCTCGCGCTACGTTCAATGTTTGAGCTCCACTCGTCCATTTTGCTGCGGAGTTCCAACACAATATGTTTCATGGATAATTCCCTTCTACACAAAGAACTCAGTTTAGAAAATAAATTCAGTCGTTCTCACTATGCATTGTCTTAACCTGAGTCTCAAATTGCCTTTCAATCACCGCAAGAGAATTTTTGAGGTATTTTGGTGCATCTTGTTTTGAAGGTAGAAGTTATATCTAGAATGTATGGGAATAACCATCGAATATTATTGTTAAGAAGTAGTGAAATCCACACAGGTTTGTAGTTTTATACGGACCATAAATATTGCAATGAATCATCTCAAATAGAACTTTTTCTATTAATACTCAAAGGAAATGAATTTCTGGTTTGTTTTGCTCGTATATTTGAACCAAAAACACTGCGGCATCTTTCTGGTTTGTTTTGCTCGTACATTTATTATATTTTTAGTGATTTCGTATTTTAAATTAATAAAACGTTAATTAAGAAAATCATTGACGACTCTAACCATTGTGATGGCCTAAGACAATCTCTAATCCAACTGCAAAATATCAATTGTATAGTGCCGCACAAAATTTGATGCGCTACTGTTTACAACCCTAACATTATTCACTTATTTTTATTAATAAAGTATTAGTTAAATAAATATCAATGGCAAGATAAACATATAGAAAAATAGAAAAATATAGATATATAAATATCTGTATATTACATATAGTAGAATATTTAATTTTAGTTTATTATTTAATATTTTATATATTAAAATATTAAATATTTATTAAAACAAAATATTTTAAAGTAATATAATTTTGTGCAATATACTTACATAATAATTTTATCTTCTACATATATATATTAAGTAATAATAAAAATTCTAACTTACTAATATAAAAATCAGAAATACAGTTTTGTGTAAAGTTTGATTTTGTGGCTGGAAAAGGTAAAAATTTTAGTGTTAAAATTACATTAAAATGATATAGTTTTCACAACGAAACAAAGTTATAGGATGGAGATGCCCTAAGCACCTGAACCTGAAAACTCCTATCCCACTCCGAACAGGTACCCTATAGCAGCTCATCTACTTTTTCATCGTTTCTAATAAAAATATTTTGTAAGAAAACTAGTGGTTTGTTATTTTCTTATTCAAATTTATTAAATATAAAGAGACTTTTGATTCAATGTTTAACCAAACAAAAAAATGATCCTATTTTTATGCACATGGATAAAGGTCGGACGGATCGGATTTCTAGGACATTTTAGGATATTCAGATTCAGATTTATCGGATCTGTGATTTTAGTTTCCGGATCCCGATTTGTGCCTTCCGGATATTTGAGTTTCAGATATCCGTCCAGATCTAAAGAAATATAAAAAAATATTTTTCAAATACAAACAATCTAGAATAAAACATAAATTAAATATTTATACAAAAATTATAAATATATATATATATATGATATATAATACTATTAAAATTAAAATATAATATTATAAGTCTTCGTATATGTATAAATATTAATATATCAAATATAATTATTAATAAAATTAAAAATTAATATATTGTAAAAAAAACATATTTGGATCTGGATATCCAGACTTAAGAATTAAGATATCCGGATCTAGTTTGAAAAGATCAGAAATTTTATTATCCACACTACAAGAAAACTAAGTTTTTACTAGGAAAGTTTATTAGGAAAATAGTTCCTCGTAAAATTACTACGACTTAACTTCGAGTTTACGAGGAAACCATTTTTCCTCGTAAAATTCTCGTAAACTTACGAGAAAAATATTTCCTCGTAAACTCGTAGTAAACTTACGTGGCTCTTACGAGGAAAATGTCCTTTTCCTCGTAAACTCATAGTATCACTTTTCCTCGTAAAGTCCTAGTAATAATTTACTACGAAATTAGGAGGAATGGATTTGTTACTACGAAATTAAGAGGAACTGGATAGAAAATATCGAATTTAAATCAAAAACGTATTTTGTACCTACTTTTTCTAGTAATTTCCTAGTAAATTCTCAGATTCGAAAATTTCTATAAATACCACCATATGTGATTCATTTGAAACACACCAAAAAAAATCAGCTATAAGCTTGATCAAACACAAAAAAAAATGTCCGGTCCAGGAAATATTTTCGAGTTGCGGAAGTGGATGTATTCACACAGAGATAATAACGGGAGGGTGACGAAAGAATTTCTCGAAGGGTTGGAGACGTTTATGCATCAAGCAGATTCTACACCACTCACGCAGGAAAGTGGTAAGATGTTCTGTCCTTGTCGGAAATGTTGCAATACCAAATTAGGCCCTCGTGAAAATGTTTGGAAGCATTTAATAAATAGAGGTTTCATGCCATATTATTATATTTGGTATCAACATGGAGAAGATGCTAGTTGTAGGAATGAATGTAGCAGTAGTAATAGAAATTTTCAGATTGAACCGGTTGAGCATTTGCGTAATGAAGGTAGCATTAGTAATAGCTATCATCACCAAGAGGAACAAATGGTAGATTGTGATAGGGTTCATGATATGGTAGGTGATGCCTTTGTAACTCATGATGATGATGAAGTTGAAGAACCTAACTTAGATGCAAAAAAGTTTTATGAAATGTTAGATGCTGCGAATGAGCCAATTTACAGTGGTTGTAGAGAAGGTCTGTCTAAATTGTCGTTGGCTGCTAGAATGATGAGTATTAAAACCGATCACAATCTACCTGAAAATTGTATGGATGCATGGACAGACTTGTTTAAAGAGTATTTGGCAGAAGATAATGTGTCTGCTGAATCTTATTATCAGATTCAAAAATTGGTATATAGTCTTGGGTTGCCCTCGGAGATGATAGACGTTTGCATCGACAACTGCATGATTTACTGGGGAGATAATGAGAAGTTAGAAGAATGTCGATTTTGTAAGAAGCCACGATTCAAACCGCAAGGTCGAGGGCGTAATAGGGTACCGTACCAAAGGATGTGGTACCTACCAATCACAGACAGATTGAAAAGATTGTACCAATCTGAGGACACTGCTGGAGGGATGAGATGGCACGCCGAGCATACTCAGACGGATGGAGAGATGACTCATCCATCAGATGCAAGAGCCTGGAAACATTTTAACAATGTACATCCACATTTCGCTACCAATAGCCGGAATGTGTATCTTGGATTATGCACTGATGGATTTAGTCCATTTGGAATGTCTGGGAGACAATATTCATTGTGGTCTTTCTTACACCGTATAACTTGCCACCGGAGATGTGCATGCGACGAGAGTTTCTATTCATGAGCATATTATTACCTGGTCCAAAACATCCAAAAAGATATCTCGACGTTTTTCTACAACCACTGATAAAAGAGTTGAAAGATTTGTGGTCAACAGGGGTGAGGACATATGATTGTTCAACGAAAACAAACTTTACTATGCGAGCGATACTTTTGTGGACCATAAGTGACTTTCCTGCATATGGTATGTTGTCTGGGTGGACTACACATGGGAGATTAGCTTGTCCATATTGTAATGGAATGACATATGCGTTTCAGTTGAAGCATGGTAGGAAGACTAGTTGGTTCGATTGTCACCGTCGATTTCTTCCCATTCACCACCCATACCGAAGAAACAAGAAATTGTTTAGGCACAAAAGGGTTGTCAGAGACACTCCTCCTCCATATTTAACTGGAGAACAAATCGAAGCGCAAATCGATTACTAATGTGCTCTAGAAACAGCTCCTCGTGGTGGGAATTGGCATGTTCCTAGTAATATGTATGATTCTTATGGTGTTCAGCACAATTGGCACAAAAAGAGTATATTTTGGGAATTGCCATATTGGAAAGATCTTCTTTTGCGCCACAACCTCGATGTGATGCATATAGAGAAGAACTTTTTTGAGAACATCATGAACACTATATTGAATGTCCCAGGGAAGACGAAAGACAACGTAAAATCAAGGTTGGACTTACCCGATATCTGCTCAAGGAGTGAGCTACATATAAAAAGCAATGGGCAAGTTCCAGTTCCAATATTCAGACGGTCATCAGAAAAAAAGTCTGCGTTGTTCAACTGGTGGCTTCAGAAGTGAAGTTCCCTGATGGGTATGTTTCAAATCTCTCAAGATGTGTTGAGAAAGGGCAAAAGTTCTCCGGGATGAAGAGCCATGATTGTCATGTCTTTATGCAGCGACTACTTCCCTTTGCGTTTGCGGAGCTACTACCGGCAAAAGTACATGAAGCACTTTCAGGTAATTAATTAATATAATACGATGACATGATTAATTTATATATATATATATATATATATATATATATATATATATATATATATATACTAATGTGGATAATTTTTGTTTTCGTATATATATAAGGAATTGGAGCATTTTTTAGGGATCTGAGCACCCGCATTCTTAAATTAGAAGTTGTCCAACAACTTCATGAAAACATCCCCGTCTTAATCTGCAACTTGGAGAAAATATTCCCGCCAACTTTTTTCGACGTCATGGAACACCTAGTTGTCCACCTCCCGTATGAGGCATTACTTCGTGGACCCGTGCATTATGGATGGATGTATCAGTATGAAAGGGCCATGAAAACTTTGAAAGGAAAAGCCAAAAACCTAGCAAGAGTTGAAGGTTCTATTGTTGCGAGAAGTTTGACGGAAGAAACATCACATTTCACTTCGTACTACTTTGCACCGAAAGTACGTACAAGGAAACGAGCTCCAAGAAGATATGATGATGGTTGTGTCGTGCCGACATATATGGAAGACGATGTTCCATAAATCTTTTGTCAAATTGGACGATTGGGTGGGAAATTGAAAGAGGTTTGGTGGTCGAGTGATGAAGAAGTCTATAGTGCACACCTTTATATTCTTCTTAATTGCGAGCATCCATTGATTGCTTATTTTGAAAGGTAAATATATAAACATACACACTTATATATATATATATATATTCAATATTAAATATATAACATAACATATATGATTTTATAGTCAATTTGAGACTCAAGTCGAGGAAGCAATACCTGGTATATCGACAACTGAGTCAGACAAAAAGAAAGATCAACACTTTATCAAGTGGTTGAGGAAACATGTATTTATTTATTACTTAAATTGTATGCATACATTACCACAAAGTAAGTCTAATGTCTAATTATTTTACTTTTTGTTACAGGTTGATTATGACGATCCTGAGTATCCCGCATGGTTTCGCGAATTACTTCAAGGTCCAGTTGCAAAGGTCACTACATCGTCGATGTATTTCACCCGAGGCTACATCCCGATTTGCAGGTGCCGCCGAACGCACCCTTTGCGGTGTACACGGTGGAGGATATTTTGGCCCTTCCAGGCAGAGAAGGGCTGGCAAAGTTAGATCTTATCCGACGGGACGGCCAAAACGTATTATGGTATGTTTTAATTTTTAAAAAGTTTTTTTAATTTATTTCTTAATTAACAAAATATTTAGAAATTAATCTAATTAATGATTTATTTTGTGTCTTTCCAGGTTTGGTCTTGACAATTGTGTCAGATCTAGCGTCACGGACTGTATTAAGGGATACTTTCCCGATCCAGCTCTAAACTGGAAGATGACGGCGAGCCACACAAAAAAGACGTGGTTCAAATCGTTCGTTGTAAGTTTAATTCGTTAATTTATTTTTAATTATTTAAAATTATTAATATTATTGAACTAATCCGTCTTTTATTTTTTCTCGTTACAGCAAAAGTATCGTTGGTCTATTGGGATTCACCAGCGGGTGAAGAAGGAGTTTGAGGCCAAGGCAAGGGCACGATTGCTCGACATGGTCTACAACTGGAAGGGCGACTATGAGGTATAGATTTATAAATTATAATATATATATATAGTTTTAAAAATATATATATTGACTTTAATTCTAATTTTTTTTTAAATCAGGTGGATGGTTACGAGGCCGGGAAACCCGATTGTCTCACAACCACGGTGTGGGATGGCCTCATCAGCTATTGGGGGTTGCCGGACTCGGTCAGAACCTCCAACACAAACTCCGGGAACCGCATGACCAGAGACGAGCATGGCAACACGAAGGTGCTTCACACCACGGGTCGAAAACCTCACGGGGGAGTTCGTCTAGACATGGTAAGATGATTTTTAATAACTATTTAATTTTTATTTTATTTGAATATTCCAAATTAATATTTAATTTTATAAATTAATTTTAGGCTAAGGAGACAGGAGTTCTTCCATCTCTGAAAGACCTTTACGAGAGGACCCACCAGAACAAGGATGGGGAGTTTGTAGATCCTGCTTCCGAGCGGATCTACAACAAGGTTGTTGCCCGAGTTGACGAACGCCAGACCCAGCTGACTCAGTAGACTGGGACTCCAGTCATATTATCCACTGTTGAAGTGGATAAGATTTACGAGGAGGTAAATAATTTGTTTTACTATTAATTTTTAATATTTTTTTAAATTTTTCCTTAATGTTATTAATATTTTTATTTAGAGGTCGCCCCTAGGAAAAATGGGCGTATCATCGGGATTAGCTCGGTTAACGATGTCCCTGCAGTGACATCGTCTTATCATCAGGAGCAGCACGATGTCAATGCTCAGCTACGCTCGCAGTTGTCTTCGCTCACCGAGCATGTGACTTCTCTCACCGATGTCCTCGAGATTATAGCGGTTGGAAACCCGCATTTGGAGGAGATGTTGCGTCAAAGACGGGAACGCGGAGGGATTCTAACCCAACAACATCACCATCACAGTCACAGCCGGCAACCAACTATGGAGAGGATTTGCCGAGCCAGGACGACGAGTTCGTTCGGCAATTTCACGACCAGCATCCGTAGTTTTTTTTATTTTTAATTGTATATTATGAATTTTAAAACTTTTTGTATATTATTTAGTTATTTATAAAATATTTTGTTTTTTATTTTTTATTTATAATTTGATTTTTTTATTTTAAAAAAAATAAATAATTATATTTATAATTATTTTTTTTAATAGGGAAAAAAACATTTCGAAGCAAAATCCTCGTAAAGGTTTCCAAGTAAAGTCCTCGTAACAAGTTCTAGTAAGTTCCTCGTAAATCTTTACTACGATCTTACGAGGAAAAGCTTACTACGAAATTACGAGGAAAGCCTACGAGGACATTACGAGGAAAAGTTAACCACACGTTTACGAGGAAACGTTTCCTCGTAAATTCACTAGGACCTTACGAGGAAAAAGGCTTTATGATGAAAGAAAACCCGTCCTAGTAATGGACGAGTTTTCTTGTAGTGCCAGATTCGGATTCGGCCACTCCGGATATCTTATTTTCGAATCGAATTTGGAACGGATCTCAGATTGGATCCAAATCCCAGATAATAAGTCTGAGGTCTACACATGGATAAGATTAAAAAAGTTAGCAGAGTTTAATGATTAGTAAGTTCTGTGTATTGAATATGTTATTAGACTAGGAGGTGGATGCCTCCCACCCCCGCCACCCATTGCTCCGTATAGCAAGGTGCCGATGGTGGATGCTCACAACTCCAAATTCCAATCTTGTATTTGTGTACTGTTTTTAAGTTGTTGGTAGATACTGGAGTTGTGAGAAATTTTAAATAAACCAAAATCCTCAAAATATTATAAACAAGCACCAAATTAATATAGTGACTGAGAGATGGGTGTATCCCCAGATTTCCAGTCATATTTATTAGATGTGAATAATCCTTCTTAAATCTAGCAGATAGGATTTGCTTCTCTTTTAGACATGTCATGCTTCAAAGGAGCCCATCGAATTCCAGCTGGAGTGCCGAGAGACTTCTATAACACTTTTTCAACCCAAAACTAATTTTCCCATGTGATGATAACTATAACGCTGTGAATAGAAATGTATGATGTCGAAGACATACATTAATATATGACAGAAATCTGGAAGACAGTTAGTGGTAAGAGTCAAACAAATGTCTAGCTAGAGAGGTCAAAGCAAAAATGGTAACGGAAATTAACTAACACCTGTACTTATTCATTTTAATCAAAGTTTGTCTGCTGCCCACAATATCCACATTTTGAACTGATGCCGACACAATTTGCGCCAAAAGTGTCATTGTCGCACATGCAACAACCCAAACATTTGCAGAATGATGGGTAAAATCTAGTGATTCTGCAATACAAAACCTATAATATTGATAATAAATCTTATGAATACGGTCCTCGACCAGTAAAGTGTTAAGTTAGATGAATTTACAACTTAAAATTAATTGGTGATAAATAGATTGATCCATCTATTTTATATACTAGTTAATATCTTTTCCAACTTCCGATGTATGACACTTTATGTCTAATACGCCCCCTCGAGATGATGGCTCTTTGAGCGTCAATCTCGGAATGTTCGGGCAAAGATCGATGGGTCATCTTTGGCCATATCAATGAGGATCGGGTTGGACTTTAATGATCGAAGGCTCTGATACCATGTTAAATTACACAGGCTTCTAACCTAAAACCAATTGGTGATAAGTGGATTGAGCCATCTATCTTATATACTAGTTGATATCTCTTCCAACTTCTGATGTGGGACACTTTGTCTCTAATATAAAGTCGGTCTAACTTCCCAAAACCTATACGGTCGCATTCTTCGCTACCATATATCCCGTTACAGACTAGTCAACAATTCATGTTAAAAGCCAAAACTCGTACATCTTCCTAGGGTGTTAATTTGGGCTTTGTTTTGGCTGGCCACCATTACACTTGTTAAGTTTGTTAGTTCTCAATTAAATGACTTGGTCATATTCTGTTAGAGTTAGTTTTCTTAGTAATAGGTCTTAGTGGTCTTAGTGGTCTTAATGGTCTTAGTTGTGTTGTGGACGTAATGTCCTTTATTTCCTTAACTTTGTTTCAGTTATGTTTTCTTTGTACGCCTTTATAAGGCATTTGACATTTATCAATTCAATCATCGTTTTGAAAAACTCTGAGCATTCTTTACATTTGGTATCAGAGCTAATCAAAGTGATCAAAGAGAAAATGGGTGACGACAAGACACTTACGAAGATTCCACACTTTGATGGTCACTATGATCATTGGAGTGAATTGATGGAGAATCTGTTGAGAGCTAAGGGTCTATGGAACATGGTGGCTGAAGGTTACTCTGAGCCAGCAGAAGGTGTTGAAGTTACTGCGGCTCAAAGGAAGGAACTGGAGGATCTCAAGATGAAGGATCATCAGGTGAAACACTACTTGTTTCAGGCTATTGATCGAACCGTGTTTGAGCAAATCCTGGATCGTCGAACTTCCAAAGTGATATGGGAATCAATGAAGAGGAAGTTTGGTGGAAACGATAAGGTAAAGCGCTCTCTCTTGAACACGTTGAGAAGAGAATTTGAGATCCTGGCCATGAAGTCAAGTGAGAAGATTGATGAGTACTTTGGAAGAGTGATGACGGTCTCAAACAAAATGAGAAGAAATGGTGAGATCATGTCTGACTCGAAGATCGTGGAAAAGATTCTCCGCACGCTGACAGAGAGATTCACTTATGTAGTAATCTCGATTGAAGAATCAAAGGACATAACAACCATGTCCATTGATGAGTTACAAAGCTCTTTGGTGGTTCATGAACAAAAGCTCAAAAGAACGAGCTTTGAAGAAGAAGATCAAGCCTTCAATATCAGAGGAAGGGGCAGAGGCTCATATCGTGGAAGAGGCAGAGGACGAGGACGCTCCTCCAACAAGGCTTTGATCGAGTGCTACAGATGCCACAACCTTGGTCACTACCAGTATGAGTGTCCAAACCAGAAGAATGAGGTTCATTATGCGGAGATGGAGGAAGAACAAGAGGTTCTATTGATGGCGTATGTAGAACTCAATGGTACTAAGAGGAGTGGTGCGTGGTTTGTGGATTCTGGTTGCTCAAATTACATGTGTGAAGACCGAAGCATGTTCTCAAGTCTGGACACAACAGTCACACATAGTGTCAAGCTTGGAAACAATCACAAACTCGATGTGAGTGGAAAAGGGGCTGTGAAAATCAAGCTGCAAGGCGTGTGCTATGTCTTGAGTGATGTCTATTACGTTCCTGACCTGAGGAACAATCTATTGAGCGTTGGTCAGCTGCAAGAGAAACACTTGGATGTGCTGTTCAAGGGAGGGACAAAAAAGAAATGTTGCATATTTCATCCTACCAAAGGCAAGATTGCTGAATCCATCATGAGTGCAAACAGGATGTATGTGTGCTCACTGAAACACACACCAATACGGAGGAAGAAGGACAATGCTTGCAGACTGATAACGGAGAGCAAGCAGAAAAGTGGCATCATCATTATGGTCATCTCAGCTACACGAGGTTGCTGACCTTGCACAATAAAACATGGTCATTGGTCTGCCCAGAATCGAGCAAGTTAAGAAAGCATGTGAAGTATGTCTGAAAGGGAAGAAACATCGGGTACCGTTTCCAAAGAAGAGCACATGGAGGGCAGCTGAGAAGTTGGAGCTCATTCACTCAGACTTGTGCGGTCCGATCACTCCATCGTCTCATTCTCAGAAGAGGTATCTGATCAGTTTCATTGACGATTTCTCTCGAAAAACTTGGATTTACTTTGCGCTTGAGAAGTCAGAAGCCTTGCACTTGTTCAAGATGTTCAAGTCTTTTGTTGAGAAGCAAACATGCATGTTCATTAAGTGCTTAAGAACGGATAGGGGAGGAGAGTACAACTCTGGAGAGTTCAAAGAGTACTGTAGAGATCATGGCATCAAAAGGCAACTAACGACTGCTTACACTTCGCAGCAAAATGGCGTCGCAGAACGCAAGAACAGATCAATCATGAACATGGTAAGGGTAGTTCTAACCGAGAAAGAGATCCCAAAGACATTATGGCCAGATGCAGTGCAGTGGACAAACCATGTTCTCAACAGATCGCCTTCATCAGCAGTCAAGGACATGACACCTGAAGAAGCTTGGAGTGGGAGAAAGCCTTCTGTTGAACATTTCAGGATCTTTGGATGCGTAGGACATTTTCATGTCTCTGATGTGAAACGCACCAAGCTGGACGACAAGAGTGTCAAATGCATTCTTCTCGGGTTCAATACTGAATCTAAGGGGTACAAAATGTATGATCCGATAGAAAAGAAGCTTCACATCAGCCGAGATGTAGTGTTTGAAGAAGGAAAGCAATGGAAATGGGATAATCACGTTCATGAAGACAATCCAACAGAGCTTGAATGGGAGGCTGAGAACAATGGTACTGAGAATGAGGGAAGGGAAGCCGATGTGGTGATAGATGCAGTAGAGGAAGCAGGGGATCCTCAAGCAAACGTGAATGAGAATGCTCCTGCAGCAGAGGAAAGAGAAGGAAGAGTGAGGTGACCACCAGTTTGGGCAGCTGATTACACTTCAGGAGATGACCTCTCTGATGCAGAATATGAAGCTAACATGGCGAGCATAAAAGTGGAGCATCTCGCTTTCATGATCATCTCAGATCCCACAAGCTGTCAAGTGCTCGAAGTGGAAAGAAGCCATGGACACAGAGATCAGGTCCATCGAAAGAAACCAAACATGGTCGCTGACGTTGCTTCCAAACGCAACAAAAGCTATTGGTGTGAAGTGGATTTATAAAACTAAACTCAATGAGTTGGGGGAAGTTGATAAATTCAAAGCAAGACTGGTTGTTAAGGGGTATGCGCAAGAATATGGGATAGACTACACAGAGGTGTTTGCACCTGTAGCTCGGCTGGATACTGTACGGATGATCTTGGCTTTGGCGGCACAAAGAGGATGGGGAGTGCATCAACTTGATGTTAAGTCTGCATTCTTGCACGGAGAATTGGAAGAAGAAGTATTTGTGAAGCAACCACAAGGCTATGAAGTAAAAGGCAAGGAGCACATGGTTTACAAGCTTCACAAAGCTCTTTATGGCTTGAAACAAGCGCCAAGAGCCTGGTTCAGCCGCATTGAAGCACACTTTGTCAAGGAAGGTTTCATAAGCAGTCCTAGTGAGCAGACTTTGTTCGTCAAGCGAGATGGAGGTAGAATACTCATTATAAGTGTCTATGTTGATGATCTTCTGTTCACAAGTAATGATGATAAGATGTTGGAAGAGTTCAAAAGCTCCATGAAGAAGGAGTTTGATATGACAGATTTGGGCAGAATGAGGTACTTCTTAGGGATATAAGTGACACAACGAGACGATGGAATCTTCATCTTGCAGAAAAAGTACGCAGCTGAAGTGATTGACCGGTTTGGGATGGAAGATTTCAACTTTGTGAACAATCCAATCGTTCCAGGACAAAAGGTTGGCAAAGATGAAGATGGTGTGAAGATCGACTCAACACAGTACAAGCAAATGGTGGGGAGCTTGATGTATCTCACTGCTACACGTCCGGACTTGATGTTTGGGGTAAGTCTCATCAGCCGCTTCATGTCAAGTCCAACTCAGTTACATCTTACTGTTGTGAAGAGAATCATGAGGTATTTGAAAGACACTCTGGAGTATGGGATTTGGTACAAACAAGGAGAAGAAAACGAGCTCATTGCCTACACTGACAGTGATTACGCCGGCGACATTGACGACAGCAAGAGTACATCAGGTTATGTATTTTTGATGAGTGGAGGAGCTGTAGCTTGGTCCTCAAGAAAGCAGCTGATTGTAACTCTTGCGAGTACAAAAGCTGAATATGTATCAGCTGCTACTTGTGCATGTCAGGCTATTTGGATGAGAAGGATACTGAAGGAAATCAGCATGTCATGATCAAGCTGGAGAGATGGTTCTGTTATGTGACAACACATCCACCATCAAGTTGTCCAAGAATGCAGTTATGCATGGAAGATCAAAACATATTGGGGTGCGTTATCATTTCTTGAGGGACTTATCTAAGCAAGGGATCATCAAGCTGGTTTATTGTCCAACCGAGATGCAACTGGCAGACATAATGACAAAACCATTGAAATTGGCTTCGTTTCAGAAGATCAGAGCAGCGTTTGGAATGGGTGTGTTCAACTGAACCTTGTCAAAAGGGTTTAGTTCAAGGGAAGGAATGTTAAGTTTGTTAGTTCTCAATTAAATGACTTGGTCATATTCTGTTAGAGTTAGTTGTCGTAGTAATAGGTTTTAGTGGTCTTAGTGATCTTAATGGTCTTAGTTGTGTTGTGGACGTAATGTCTTTTATTTCCGTAACTTTGTTTCAGTTCTGTTTTCTTTGTAAGCCTTTATAAGGCATTTGACATTTATCAATTCAATCATCGTTTTGGAAAACTCTGACCATTCTTTACAACACTGCAGACCGTTCTCAAGTGAGACTCAAAGTAGAAGGTTTTAGAACAAAACAACGACTACACTGGATCTTATAATTTCGTCACTGGACCAGAACCCCACTTAGTAGGAATTAGTAACTTTTATTTGAAAGTTATGAGTATTTATTGATACGAGCAACATATGAAGATCAAATAATAGAAGAATGGAGCCCTGAGGCCGACCACCTTTGCCTCCATTCCATAAATGAGAATCCCATGTTCCCTTATAACATGGAGCTAGTTATTGCGTCTGATCTTTGTCCTCCCTAATCTTGTTTCTTTCAAAATCATCATTTATGTACACAAAACATTAGTAGTCTTCCAATAATCAATTACTTCCACGTAAACTAAAACACCTCAAACATATATGCCAATTGTCACAACCTACAAGTTCTTTGGTCCACGTTAGAAACCTTGTAATCGACGAATTATGTGGTGCATTAATTGAAGTTGGATTGTTGTAATTAACTAACTTATGTTTAAATTTTAAAGATAATATAACTCCAAGGTGTGATAGTGCATTTGGTCTAGTTCTCAGCTTTTCTAGAACATACTGTAATATTAATCTTCCCAAGTCTAAAGCCAACATAAAAACCCCACCATGCAAACATGTATTTCCTGATAATGTGTATATAACTGACAATTAGCTTTGGTGTTCAATAGTCACAAAAGCATTCCATAGTCAATCTATCCTCAAGATTAGAGAACCATATATTCAAAAACAGTTAAACATTTTATCTTTCTTTCCTCTTATAAAATATAAGTTATATAGGAGTTTTGGAGCCATATACTGGTCAATGATGGAGGTCAAATCGGTGGCGTGCGAGTGTTGCGGCTTAACGGAAGATTGTACACAAAACTACATTAGTAAGGTCAAAGCTAACTTCGCCGGAAAATGGCTTTGTGGGCTTTGCTCCGAGGCGGTGAGTGATGAATTCAGCCGTGATCTGAAGATGACGACGGTGGAGGAAGCTGTTAACGCCCACGTGTTGTTTTGTAGTAAGTTTAAAGCCAACCCGGCTGAACTCGTCGCAGACGGCATGAGACAGATGTTACGTAGGAGGTCTAGTGAGTTGTTGTCGGCGAGGTCCAAGAAGTTTGGAAGATTTAACACCACGTAGTTGTGTTACATATCTTTTTCTCTCATTACTTTCTTCGCTTTTGTAGTGTTGGCGAATCCACAATATTAAATATATAAAATCATCAAACTCAAATAACTATTAATATATTATAGAGCTATTTAGCTTTAAAAGGAACCAGATGGTGTTTTTGCGGTTAACTCTTTACACGAGTATCATTTGACAAGACCATAAAGTATCTATTTCATTGGTTTAAAACGAATAATGACATGCAATGTTGTTGAACCCGAATCATGAAAGCGAAACGGAACATCTTCCAAGTGATGGGCTTAGCACAAGTGATGGGCTTAGCACATGACCATTAAACGTTAAGCCCAAAATCAGACTTAACCCATTAACCAACAAATGATGATTTCGTTAAAACACAAAACATATTTTACTTAACAAAGGGCGCCATGCTCATTGATGGAGGGGGGAAAACGTCTATAAACGCACATAAAAGGAAAGTTTCGCCTCTCCAATCACCAGAGAAGTCTTAGACGATCTCGGCTACTAGACGAGCTCGTTCTAGACGACTAAAGACAAAAATTAGAATGATATTTGTTTAGACAATTTGTTTAGACGAGCATCTTTAGTTCTTGTAATTGACCAAACTTGTTATTTTTGATCATTAATACGAAAATCTTCACCCCTTTATATTTTTTATAATATTACATTGTTGACCAGATATGGAATCCACAATTGGTGTCCACCGTGAGACCGGAGATTCTTCTCTACTTCAAGATAGCTCGGAAATCACAAAACCCTCAATGCAATCAGACTTCCCGACTTCTGCAATCACCGCCAATCCGGGAGTGACGAGCGTACAACCAGATGGCAACACGAAGTTTATGGCGACGACCTCAAGCCAACCATCAGCGGTGACGACCTGGGGACAGCAAGTCAGCAACGCGACGTTTATGGCGGCGGCCTCGAGACAGCCAGCCAGAAAAGCCACATTTGTGGCAACAAACTTGGGAGAGCCAACCAACAATGCGATGTTTGTGGTGATAACATCGGGACAGCCATCTAGCAACGCGACGTTTGTGGCCACCACGACCTCGGTGAAATCGATCAACAAATAGACATCTGCAATGATGACCTGACATCTTACCAACAAGGAGACATCTACGACGACGACCTTGGTGCAACCGACCAACAAGTAGACATTTTGGAAACTACAACTTTGGTGCAACCAACCAACCAACCAACAAGGAAACACATGTGATAACCACAACACAAACGCTTAAGATGAAGACGATGCAGTCCAACCAATCTGAAATCTCCGTGATATTTTAAAACTCTCCTAATAAGTATCGAAAAGTTGACCCAAGGGATTGCCACTCATCTAGACGACCACATCTACATCCTTCGGCAAATGTGAGGACAACAAACACTAATGATAGACTCACTCGCTGCTCCTGCTCATTAACTGCATGGTCCACCATCGATGACCTCAATACCGTTGACGAGCTTGGTCCCATCGACAATCTCAGCTCCCATCTCTCCAGCAATAGACAATCTCAGAACCACAACCGATGAACTCGTACCTGTTTTAGAAGAGATCGATTCTAGCATCGAAAACCTCAAACTCCCCATCACACATCTCAAATATTTCAAAGACGAGCTCGGTCTCATAAATATACCAAGTTCCAGCTTGGCGAAAAGACGTCCCTTGCTCCCTAAAAACCGACAAACGTGACACCGTCTTGTCTCTCGACATACCAACTTGTTCCATACTTATCAAGCAACAACCTTTCACCAGCAAAACGACCTCGGAGCCATACCGTTATCAACTAAAACAATCCCTTCACTTGGTCCCCTTACGAGCTCTGCCACACTAGAAAATCTGGTTTCCACAGCACGCACACCATCAACAAGCTCGATCCTTTTCTCAGCTCGTGATAAACTCATTTCCACAGCACGGTCGCAATCGACGAGCTCAACCCTCGATGAACTCAGTCGCTGACGATTCATACTATCGACGAGTTTGGCCATAGATAAGCTCAGTCTCATCTCGCTTAACCCCATCAAAGAGAATCTTAATCCGCACTTGAGCTTCACCACTAACGAAGACCTCGGAGAAGCGCCATTACCAACACCGATAACATCCTCCCTCGCAAACAACGACCTCAAATTCATCGCTGCAGATCGTGGCCCCTGCTCGTCGGAACCGGTGGTTGCAGCTCCCAAGCTACCAACAAGGGCGTCCTCCACCAGCAGCGAGCTCATCCTCGACAAAACCTCTCCCGAAGACGAGCTCGGTTTGATCGTAGACCCCAGTTTGGTCTTGGAAAATCTCGTCCCTTCGTCAATACAAGATCCAGCTTTGACACTTCCACAATGAGCTTGGTTCGATCCTAGAGAAACGCGGTTCAGTCATGGAAAACCTCGTCCCTTCGTCAACACAAAATCCAGATTCAACACTTCCAACGACGAGCGGCTCACCTTCATCACCAGCTATCACAACATGCCCCATCCCAACTCATGACAACATCAGAGAGAGAGAAAGAGAGAGAGAAAGAGAGAGAGAGAGAGAGAGAGAGAGAGAGAGAGAGAGAGAGAGAGAGAGAGAGAGAGAGAGAGAGAGAGAGAGAGAGAGAGAGAGAGAGAGAGAGAGAGAGAGAGAGAGAGAGAGAGAGAGAGAAGAGAGAGAGAGAGAGAGAGAGAGAGGAGAACCACACAAACAAAAAATAGATAAGAGAGAAATTTAAAAAGTATCTTGCTACCACTAGAGGAGACAAGAAATAAAAATAACATCATACCTCCCAAAACCAGCGACGAACACATGAAAATCACGCCTCTACTTCATGGTGAAATCTAGACGGCAACGACCTCAACCATTGCTCGTAGATGACCTAGTTGTCGATGATATCCTTTGCGCTACCAAAGCATGTGATGACTTTGCATGTGTTCTCAATACCATCGAAAACCTCAGCACCATTGACGAGCTCAGTACCAACAACGACTTAGGTACTGTCGACGATCTCGGTACCATCGACTACCTTGGTACCATCAACGACTTTGGTACCATCGACTACCTTGGTACCAACAATAACCTTGGTACCTTCGACGAGCTCAGACCATCAACGATCTTGCGGCCATCGATGACCTTACTACAAATAACTACCTTGGTACCATCAACGACATTGTGACAGTCGACGAACTTAGTACCATCGACAATCTCGGCTGCTCTCCATATCTGCGAAGACCTTGCAATCTCTCCACACGACCTTTGCTTTTCGACATCAATCTTACAGATTTTTGGATAATGATGAGGAAGTCGTCGGCATTAACGACCACAGCCTTGGATTCTCACCACTTCCTCACAAGAATCGTCCAAATCATAGTCATATACCAAAGAATCTTCTCTCAGACGATGATCTAGACACAAGTGATCGGATCTCTACGCTCGCACTGGTTGGACGATTTCCACACCTAAGAAAGCCACACTTCATGTTTGATGGACAATATCTACCTTCTTTAATATTTACTACATGTTCATAATTCAAAACTCATATCTTTTTAATCGACATCCTAGATTTTTTGGCCAACATATCATAACTCAAAAGATGATCAAATAAGATGATCAACCAAGACAATCAACAACAAATATACGAACTCATTTTCATATGGGATCCGTTCTCAAGTGCTGCAGCTCTGCGCTCACATTTAACAAAGAGATTTGTAACTCATTCATCTTAAAATGGGATCCGTTCCCAGTGCTGAAGCTCAGAGCTCACACTTGAACGAGATCTACGATTTCATTTTCATACGCGACCCGTTTCCAAGTGTTGCAGCTCCGCGCTCACACTTAACAAAGGGATTTGTAACTCGTTCATCTTAAAAAGAGATTCGTTCCCAGTGCTGCAGCTCATAGCTCACACTTGAACAACCTCTACGATTTCATTTTCATACTGGATTCTTTCTCAAGTGCTACAGCTCCACGCTCACACTTAAGAAAGAGATTTGTAACTCGTTCGTCTTAAAAGGGATTTTTTAAGTGCTGAAGCTCAGAGCTCACACTTGAACGAACACTGCAAATTTATTTTCATACGGGATTCGTTCCCAAGTGTTGCAGCTTCGTGTTCACACTTAACTGTATATCGTTTGTCTTAAATTGGGATCAGTTCCCAGTGATGTACCTCAGCGCTCATACATGAACTAACTTTACTTCGCATTCTAAGTTTCGTTCATTCCTAAGAGCTTCAGTTGCGCGCTCAAACTTGGCAACAAGATCGCAACATGTTCATCTCAAAATAAGGATTCTCTACCAATGCTGCAGCTCCACGCTTAGACTCACAAATTCTTTTGAGAAAATAACGAATGTGCCCGCATTTACAACTTTTTCATAAAATGATGACTACGCGCTCATGCTCACCAAAAAAACAACAACGCGCTTGTGGTCGTCAAAACGACCTTGGTCCTCTTGTCATTGATAGCTACTTGGAGCTCGACGATCTCCTCACCACAACGACCTCAAAGACATTGAAGACCTCAACGACTATCCTTACAATATCGTCGACAATCTCATCTTCTCGACAATCTCACCTGATCAACGACCCCGTCCACCTCAACAACCATCTCATCTCGTTGCCCCTGCCTCAACCATCTCACCTCGTCCACCTCGATGACCATTTCACCTCATCCACCTCAATCACCTCGATGACATTCTCATCTCGTTGACCTTGCTTAAACCATCTCACCTCGTCCACCTCAACGACCATCTCATCATGTTTAAAGGTCTGTATTTCAGGAACGCATCACCCATGGAACCAATTCGATCACACCATCATATGGATGGCGTAGTATTGTATCTACTTGATCTCTGGTTAGCAAATGACTAATCAAAATGATGGAATCATGGTCATCTATTTCAATATGGAATGGTCCCTCGCTCCCAACCACTCGTTTGGTACCAGCAAACAAAAATCAAATCAACCTCAACCCGGATCTTATAGTGGACTCTATCTCGTCAACATAGCATCACGAACATGGAATGTACAAGTAATTCAGAATTTGATAGATCCACATGATGCAAAGATTATAAAAAGTATTTGACTGAATCGAACTCAAATGGATGATAAGAATGGATGGCACTTCACACAGACTGGGTAATACACGGTAAAATCAAGTTATCAAGTGGAACGGGTATATCCAGGTAGAGAAAGGCTGGAACTAGAGCATGAACCACATGTTACTTATTTAAAGGCTCATTCCTGGAAAATTCGATGTCCACCAAAAATTAAACACTTTCTATGGCAAATAGTGTCGAGTTGTATATCGGCAAAGAAATTTTACGCACAAGAGGGATACATGGAGATATCCAGTGTGAAAGATGTGGAGCAGCCAAGGAATCAATTAATCATGTATTAGTTTAATGTCCCCCGGCAGTCCAAGTGTGAACTCTCTCAAAGAACCCATTGAATCCAAACATATTTTCATCTCAATCTCTTTTTGTGAATATGGACCACATACACTAGAGGGTTTCGCCACATATGGATGATCATCAGTTTCCATGGAGTTTATAGTATCTTTGTAAAACTCGTAATAGCAAGTTTTTTAGTAATATCAATGTTGATCCTAGAGATACTCTCAAGCTAGTAGAAACCGAATCACTAATTTGGACTGAGGCTTATGAAACAATTACACAAAGGGTTATGCATTCGAGGAACTCGGAGGAAATATGTTTACTAAGCATTTCGGGATGATGGTGTTTTATGGATAGTTCATGGAAGTATAAGGACGTTTTTTTGGGTTACGCCTGGTTTAGCACCCTGGAGAGGTTTGACGGAATGATGGGGGCCAGAAATGAGAGAGCCAGTATTTCACCCTTACATTTGGAAATAGAGGCGCTCATCTGGGGAATGGAATGTATGAGAAATTTACATCAGTTTCATGTTATATTTGCGACGGATTGTTCTCAGTTGGTGAAGATGCTATTAGAACCAGAAGAATGGCCAGCGTTCGCAAGTTATTTGGAAGGCATCAAAGCTTTGAGAGGAAGTTTCAACCACTCAGTGCCTGGATGAAAAACCTGGATGAAAAATTTAAGGAAGGATAGTCTAGCACGCAGTGCCAGGAAGCAGTCATTCTTTGTTGTTCATATAGATGCAGAGTTACCAGTTTGGTTTGTAAAGTCATTTTGAGTCTGTTTTAGTTGATTCCAAAAAATAAAACAAAATTTTATAGTGAATTTAATAAAAGGCAGTAGCATAGACTTGTAATATTTAAGTGAGATAATGGTTAATTTCAATTTTTACTTCTAGACATGTCTTGACACTTCGAATTTCTGTTGACTGCAATTGTTAATAATTTAAAATTGGTATTTGAGAAGTTACGTAATCGAATAAGTTATTGTGTTATTCATTCATGACCTTAAGGTCTTTATATATATAAGTCATGAGTCCTATCAACACAAGGAAAGCTAATACAACCGTAGTAAGGAAATAAGCTATTAGATAAGTATGATCTAGATAAATCCTAATAATATCCTAATACCCCCCCCCCCCCCCCCGCCCTCCTCAAGTTGGAGCATACATGTCTTTTTTATGTCCAACTTGAACTAAAATTCTTCACGTTTAAATCGGTCATTAGTCATGAATATCATCAATTCATCAGAATGATCCATATCGTGATTTCGGTTCGGTTTCATCGTTTGGTTGGGTCGTTGGTTCAGTTTCGTCAAATTCATTTTTTTTCTGGTTTGGTTTCGTCAGGTTTGCTTTTATTAATCGAGGTCGTTTTGATACGCCCAAGATAGGATCACTCGACTGGATTGGATTTGATATGAACTCACGAATGAGAATGATGTGATCATGGAAAGCACCAAAGAATGAAAGCATGAACCTGAACCTGAAGAGCTTGAAGAGCTTGAGGATGCAACATTTAAGAGTGCATTTGATGTGATCATGGACCGGATCACTAAGGAGAACAAGGAGAGTCTAGATGAGCCACATGAAGCCACATTGCACCAGCAGCCTGGTGATGATACTCTAGCCATTCCTGAAGGTCCCATGACTCGTTCCAGAGTCAAGAAGCTCAAGGAGAATGTTGTTGGATTACTCACTTCACATCCACAACAAGAAAGTTTTGGACAAGGTCTGATCCGAGATGTCTTGATCACCATTCAAGCCATCTCTACATCAAGCTGAGTTAGTGTCTAGGCAAGACATGGGGTGCGTGCTCTTTTCCTTGCTTTTGGTTTTGTCCCACGAGGTTTTCCGGAGGAAGGTTTTTAACGAGGCCACAACTTGTCTTCACATCACTTAGGCCCTATCTCGGTCCAAGACTAAAAGAAGTTACATTTTATTTCTTTTTAAAACATAAACTATAGTTTCCTTTTTTGCTTATGGTCGAAACCCTAGAGAGCATGTTCTCTGGTTTCTTATTTAAATGGGTCTCTAAACCCTATTGTAAGGATCTATCATCCAGTCTTTTTAATAAACAAGTATCATTCATCTTGACGGCTCTCTCTCTCTCTAGAAGGTGTGCCGAGTTCTGGTGTGTAGTATCCAGAGACCTAAGGGTGTTTAGTTTGGTGTGTCATATCCAAGTTATTCATCTAGGAGTATCAAGAGATCATTCATCCCTCTTGTGTCACCATTCAATCCACACGCCTTGAAGAACTTGAGTCTCTGATTCGTTCTTGCAAGGATCTATCCATTCCCATCAACCAAAGAGCATCCTAGGGACGCATCAAGTGGTATCAGAGCAACTTTGGTTGGGAAGTACTCGTTACCCTCTCTTGTTTTTCTCTGTTGTTTCATCCGTGTTTCATCTTTATCTTTTGAATAAGCAGTAGAACTCATCTAACTAGGGCTGCTCGTGATTGCATAAGAGATTAGACAAGAACTTTGAAACTTTCCTTATTTGGTTTTTTGCGGAAACCCTAGAGAGAGAGTAACCCTAGCCGCACGCTACCTTGTTGTCGATCACTTTGTGCATTAGTCTAGCTTGTTTATCACCTTGGACACGAGCCTAATAAGATTGTTAAGGTGTTAGAAAACCTTAGAAGAGATTAGAAAAAGTTTAGGAGCTTTTCCTTTTTGCTTGAATCCTTTTTCCTTTTCTAGCCGATTGTTCCTTTTTGTTTTGTCTTGCAAAACAAGCTTGTTTGCTTTTCCTTTTTGCTTGTTTTCTTTTTCCTTTTTGCTTGTCTTGTTTCCTAGAAACATTTTACTGGTTATTTTGTTTACCTTTGTGCAGGAAGGATGGTCTCCGAGTCTGAAGAAGAAGCTTAACTCGTCAGGAAGAACAAGCTTCTCATGGAGGCTATGTCGGCTCAACTCAACCAAAACATGGTGGCAACCATGAACCGAGATGATGAGGACCAACCTCAATTACATCAGGAGAGAGCTTAGAGAAGACATCAGGAGAGCTACTAGTCAAGTGCCAAACCGAGAGACTAGGAGAGAGGAGAGACCTCATGCAACTCGCCAAGAGCATGATGGTTATGAGGAGACTGACCATGAGTATGAGCACCTCAGTTCATCCTCAAGAAGACATAGGCGTGTCCAAGAGAGAAGGATGAACCAGGGATACGAGCTTGCTGGTTTGAAGGTCAAGATACCCCCATTCCATGGCAAAGCTGATCCGGATGCCTACCTTGAGTGGGAGAAGAAGATTGAAAGTCTTGATGGAAAGGAACCAATCTGTTACAGCAAGGAGAAGACAGTCTCTAAGCCATTTAAAGAAGATAAACAATTCTGTTTATTCAGTGAAAAGGATAAGGAGGCATTGTTACAAGCAATGATGGATGTGGAGAAGCAAATCAAACGGACCAACACAGCACGTCCATCCATTGAGACACAGCATCAAGAACCAGCACCAGTTGCGCCTATCCAAGAAGATCAAGACAAAGTAACCTCACATATCTTTCATAAAGAAGAGCAGCCTGTTCAGAACGTCATGGTCCCTTTAAAACAACACATGGTAGTAGAGAAGACACCCAGGGAACCTCAGAGAGCTCGTAGAATGAATCAACTAATTATCTTTGATCCATGTGATTTCCAAAGGACCTTCTTAGGTACTTTTCTGTTCACTCCTTTTGTTTGGTACAAGAAAAGAGAAGTGGAACTATCAAGACACGACTTGGATACGAGACATGTTGTATTTGAGCCTGGAGGAAAGGTCTGGAATCAGAAGAACAAGATCAAACAGATTAAGAAGAGTTCAGCTGCACCAACATTTGATTTTGTAGATTTCTCATCCTCTGAAGATAAGGGGTTGCACGTCTCATCTCAGAAAGAGTTTTACTATGAAACCAACTGGAGAATGAAGCCAATTCAGTCACGGATCCAAATCAAGATATTGCTAGTCTTGCAAAACATGTCGGTTTGGATCTTTCCCAAGAGAAACTTATATCTGATTGTGCTGGAAAGTTACAGACCTACTCGTGGAGACCTAGAGAATATTTCCACAAGATTATCACCCTTGGAGAGTGCTCTGTTCGTGCTAGAACAAGTTGGGGTCATAAGGAGTTTGAAGTTGATCAAAAAGACTTGCATCTTGACCATATCAAGATATGGAAGCCACCAGATATGCAGCAACTTCAGTACCAATGCAAAGATTATCAAAATGTAATTGGAGATGAAGAATTCACTAGAGTCAATGGTGAAGTGATTACTGGAGCAGGAGAAGAACTCGTGTTTTCTTCTCAAATCAAAGAGAAACCACCAGATAAACTTAGTCTACAACCATCTCCAAGGAAACCAACCCGGGGTAACTATCTAAACTCAAAGAAAAACATGAAGCCTGATTTGCTTGCTGTGGGTACAGGTCAAACTGTTTTGAGATCTACCATTTTCGAAAAGAGAAGCTATAATAATGATCAGAGTATCAAGAATGGGTTGTTGGCTAAGTTGATGATGCAACAATCAAACCTTGGAAACTGTCTAGCCGCCAGCTTTGACATAGGAACAGTCCGAGGGTCATATCTCAACAACCACAAGGAATTAACCATCAAACTCGACTGCCATGGAAACTTAACTCATCAGGGTCTCACCTCGATTTGGAATCAAGTCCAAATCTTCTCAGATGAAAGAGTTATGGGTTCTACAAATCGGGTGATCATGTATTGGCTATCTTTGAATCTTTCTGAGTTTAAAACATCTCAATCCTATATATGGCGACCAGGTGAGCATGCTAAGGTAAGTGATCATTTTTTCAAGAGTTATTTTATCAATTACACAGATATGATGCACTTGTTTTTGTCAAAAGAGCCATGTGCAGATTATGATGAAGCTTGGAAGCATACAAGAAGGGAGAACAAGCATGTGGAAGACAAGCGGTTCAAGCCACCTGATTTGGATCAGGATAAGCACCAAGACGTCACTGGCTTCATCCTCATCAAAGAAGCACCACCAGAAGCAGCACACAAGCCAAAACCGAGCAAAAACCAATTTGGGATAAAATTATTACTCTTTGATAAACTTTCATGTGCTAACTTGCTTTGTTTCAATATATCAGGTTTGAGTAATGAATCAGGAACTAAATGGATTAATGCCTTCTACATATCCAAACCAGTCAGCAACAATGCCTATCAAAGAGGCTTGCAAGGTAAGTGTAATCTGATTCTAAACTTCGATGTTACTGACTTGGTCCCCTCTATTGCAGGTAAAACAGATTTGAGGACAAATCTTTTTGAAGAGGGAGGGTATGATGTGATCATGGAAAGCACCAAAGAATGGAAGCATGAACCTGAACCTGAAGAGCTTGAAGAGCTTGAGGATGCAACATTTAAGAGTGCATTTGATGTGATCATGGACCGGATCACTAAGGAGAACAAGGAGAGTCTAGATGAGCCACATGAAGCCACATTGCACCAGCAGCCTGGTGATGATACTCTAGCCATTCCTGAAGGTCCCATGACTCGTTCCAGAGTCAAGAAGCTCAAGGAGAATGTTGTTGGATTACTCACTTCACATCCATAACAAGAAAGTTTTGGACAAGGTCTGATCCGAGATGTCTTGATCACCATTCAAGCCATCTCTACATCAAGTTGAGTTAGTGTCTAGGCAAGACATGGGGTGCGTGCTCTTTTCCTTGCTTTTGGTTTTGTCCCACGAGGTTTTCCGGAGGAAGGTTTTTAACGAGGCCACAACTTGTCTTCACATCACTTAGGCCCTATCTCGGTCCAAGACTAAAAGAAGTTACATTTCCTTTCTTTTTAAAAGCATAAACTATAGTTTCCTTTTTTGATTATGGTCGAAACCCTAGAGAGCATGTTCTCTGGTTTCTTATTTAAATGGGTCTCAAAACCCTATTGTAAGCATCTATGATTCAGTCTTTTAATAAACAAGTACCATTCTTCTTGACGGCTCTCTCTCTCTCTCTAGAAGGTGTGCCGAGTTCTGGTGTGTAGTATCCAGAGACCTAAGGGTGTTTAGTTTGGTGTGTCATATCCAAGTTATTCATCTAGGAGTATCAAGAGATCATTCATCCCTCTTGTGTCACCATTCAATCCACACGCCTTGAAGAACTTGAGTCTCTGATTCGTTCTTGCAAGGATCTATCCATTCCCATCAACCAAAGAGCATCCTAGGGACGCATCAGAGAACTGGATGGATTGAAGGGTCGCACGAAGGTTGCGGAAGGCCTTCGATATTCCTGACTTCAGTTGGTGCTTGATATGACTCACAGGTCCACCAAAATAAAGATCTCTATTCGTTGCTTGTTATGACTCACAAGTCCAACGATTTTGAGGATTTGTTTAACTTGGATATGACTCACCAAGAAACAAAGAAAAGTTCCCGAAGGAACAAAACTGAGAAACACTCTCAAGATTCCAAAAATATAACTCACAACTTATTTTATTTCATTGATCAATGGGGCCCTTATATAATAGGCAAAAAGTACATGAAAGGTTGCATACAAAAGGGCTAGTCAATCCTTGAAACTAGAAAACTAATAAACAAAGAAGACTTGACTAGAAGTTGGAAAGCTTGCATATTTTGACTCTTGATCTTCAAAATTCGTCACTCTTTTTGACCAGAAAATAAAACAAGTATTTTGGGCCATTCTTGGACTTGTAACACCTCCAAAATGGTTTGGACCATATATATAATATATCCATTGGATATTTCATTGCTCTCCATGTCTAAAACTTTTTATATCAGCCTTAGGTCGCATCACGTTGTCACTTTGTTGATCAAAGAGAGTAGTCGTTGGTCAAAATCGTTCGTTGAGTCGTGTTTGTCGTTGCAAGAGTTCATGCCATTTTCATTTCGAGAGTTTGAGAGTTCGAGTTTCAAGTGTTTCGATTTCGCGTGTGGAGGTTGTAGAGTCGTAAGTCAAAACTGGGAGGCTGTAGAGTCATTGGTTCGTAGAGTTCGCATGAGGTCAATTTCGCGTGTAGCCGAAGGTTGTGAGCTCGAAGTCGTTCTTCACGTCATCATCTGGATCGTCGTCTTCGTCTTTTTCATTCGTCATTACTATGACCAAACCCTTCTAATTACCAGACACGGAATCGCTATTATAATCCACAAAATCACTGTTAAATTATGCATATAATTTCTGCCTTCAATTTTTGCATTTAAATTCTGCGTTTATTATATTATTATATGTGAGTACAATTATCATGTCAAAACTAGAAATAACGGCCCTTGATATTACTGAAATAGTTATACGAAGTGGGCAGTATGTGCAAATTAAGATCCACGAAAGAAAAAATGAGCTTTTAGAAATCATCGATAAGTTGAAAAATATATCGGATGAGAAAAAAATATAAATCCATGGAAATTTACACCATTTTAGTGATGGTTTATAAGATATGTATCATGAGAAAAGATCTTGAAGATATTTAAAAAATTAAATCCTTGAAAAAAGGATTCATCAAATAGTTGGAGTTGATGTAAATCCTCTGTGTAAACAAAAAAAAAAGTGAACTCATGATAATAAATCATCATGTTCTTCCTACTAGGAAAAGACGAGGGAGTGGACGTGGTAGAAATCACTATCATGTTCGTGGAAGAGGACGAGCAAGAAGATTGTGTGCCTACGATAAAAAATAATAAGAACTTCCACGTAATGAAAGTGGTTTGGATGATAAAAGACAAAGAGAAAAATGTTACTACATATGTGGTATGAAAGGGCATGGGGTATCTATTTCTCATACGTAAAAATTATTTAGCCGACTTTATCAAGATTCAAAAAGAAAAAGAGAAAGAAAGTGAAATAAATTCCTTTATGAACTCGAACCATCTTTTCATTTCTTGAATAATAGTACTCATCTTGATGTTTTAGATTTTCTTGTTAATCCAGAAAATAAAAACAAATAACATCGATATGATATGTATTTAAGACTTAGGATGAAGATATTTATTTAGCAGATAAGGTTTATCGTACATGATTATTAAAATAAGAAATATCGTTCTTCTCTCAAAATAAATATTATATCTTGTAATAAATAAATGATTATGTGTTCTAGAAGAACTTATGATGGAGAGACACACATAAAAAAAAGATGGCAAAAGTATAAGTGGTTGTAAACCTAAAGTTTACTAATATAGAGCCATCTGTTACCATATGGTTAATGTATGATCAGGTACCTAAGTAAATCATTAATGATGATAAAGAGATCTCGATTAACCATACCGTTACGGGTAAAATGATGGGACCAAAGACAAATAGATTATCGACAATAAATGAGAAAGTGTGATATAAATGAGGATCATGAATCTATCTCTATGTATGAAGGAAAGAAAAGATTGTCCAAATTGAAATGAGGCAATCAAGTCATTATAAAACTCGTAAGAAAAACAATAAATTTTTGGACAAGAAGTCCAAGCATCTAAAAAGTGTATATTTCTCCAGAGAGTGAAATGAAAAAATGACCTTAGAATATGAAAAACGGCTTGTTACAAGGTCATTGGAGAAATTTATAATATATGCAATATATTTGATATTTTTGGCAGGACAAATAACTTTAGTTGCATCTCAATATTTTATCGACCCTAAATGCTAGCGAAATTAGATTTATGAGAATTCTATAAATTCTGGAAAAGTAAAAATAAGTTGTATATAATGAAGAAATAGAATGAAAGATTTTATGAGAGAAAAAATATTAAGATATCTCTAGAATCTGAACGTATATTGAAATAAATGTTATTTTGTTGTGAAACGGATGGTTTCGGGAATGCATATAAGTGGGTTCATCTACTTAGACCAATCGGCCCATATGTTAGGCAAATGGGCCAGCCCACTTAGGACTTAGACCAACCGATTATTGGGCCTTGTAGACTTGTCCCACATCGAGTATATGATGTGGGAATGTCGGCCAAGCACTCATATATATATGTACCCTTTATACTTATGATTAATAACAACACAATACATTCTATACAAAGTCTTAGACTCTAAACCCTAGTCGATTTCTCGCTCTCTAGCTTAGTTCATTGGCGAGTAACCTCTATCTAGGACACGAGATTCACAACACGTTATCAGCACGATCCTGCTCTGGAACCATCAACCTCGAGTCCTACTTCGAAGTACATACCAGCCGGCTCAACCCCACATGATCCGGAACCTCATCGCCGATCCTCCTCTCCATCCGGAACCAAATCGGCGATCCTCTTTCTCTCTTAGATCCATTCAATTGTTCTTTGTTTAGATCTAAGAACTAACTTCCTGTATCTTATTTTGATTGATTGTTTAAGGTTCCCAAGAGGAAACCCAAGGAGAAAATCGATCAAGGAATAAGGTATGTCTTCTTAACCATGTTGAGGTTAATCGATTTGTGCTTAGGGTTGTTGCTAGAATTGCTTCGGTTTGGTTTTTGTTTTCTCGCCATAGACATAAGCTTTAGGTTGCTAGATTCATGCTTGACGGCTGCAAATCGAAAACACCTAAAACCCTAATAGAAAAGGAAAACCTAGATTAATTCTAAATAGGAAAACCTAGTCTAAATAGGAAACCCTAAACCCAAAAGGAAACCTAATCCAAACCAAATTAGGAAACCTATTCTGAAAAGGAAAACCTAATTATAAAAGGAAAACCTAATCAGAAAAGGAAACTTTCCTAAAATAGAAAGTTACCTAAAATTACCCGAACTTACTAAATTAGAAACTTTCCAAAAATGGAAACTTCCAGAAATGGAAACTTTCCTAAGATGGAAATATACTTAAAATACCAAAACTTACCTAAAACTCAAATTTTCCAGAAATGGAAATATTCCAGAAATGGAAATATTCCAGAAAAGGAAACTTTCTAAAAATGGAAACTTTTCAAAATTCATAAAACTTCTAGGTCTAAACCTAAAACCTCTAGATTAGATTAGAAAGTTTGTTTTATACTTTGGTCAATGATACTAGACCTATATGGTCGATGATGTTAGACCTACTGGTCGATGATGCTAGACCTTTAGTCGAAAATGCTAGACCATGAACCGTGAACGGGCAGTGGGGCGTACCGTACCATACGGATGGGTACGAACGCGGATGAAAGGCAGGCTTGTCCATTCACGTAGCATAAGGTACATACCCGCGGTTAAACCCAAACGAACCACGACCCGCGAATGAGGCATGAACCGCGGATGGTACATACCATGCGGTACGGACGGACCACGAACGCGGATGACGGACGGTACGTACCACGCGATACGACCGATCACGTACCACTCAGTACGAACCCGCAGTGATCCGTACGAACCACGAACCGCGGTCATACCGTGACCACGAACGGTCGATCACCCGCACCATGCGGATAGACCATGGTCAATCCGGTCGATGATGCCTACCCTCAGGTACGGCTAGACCACGATCCGTAACGATCGATGATGCGTACCGTGTACGTTTAGATCACGGATGGTCGATGACCCGTATCAACGGACAGACCACGAACCACATGGGTCGATGGAACGTACCAGTACGTATAACCTGACCGTGTACTTGTCCAATCGGTTTTCAAACGATTTTCAATACGATTTTATATGGACAAGAGATGTGGTATATGATAAGTCCTAAACAATCTGAAACTCATTTTCAGATGCCAAACATCACGAATCTGGACTTTGCACCCCTCAGTGTAAAAGGAGATAATTACCTCCAGTGGGCACTAGACATTGAGATATCTCTCGGAGCCAAAGGCCTAGAGCACTGTATCGTTGAAGACAACGAAGCCAGTAGCAGAGAAAACTCAAAAGCCCTGATGCACATCCGACATCATATAGAGGAGAGCTTGAAAGCTCAGTACCTCACGGTGAATGATCCATACGAACTATGGAAAGAATTCAAAATGAGATATGACCACCAAAGGACCCTGGTTCATCCAGCGGCGACCTATGAGTGGGTACACCTTAGGATTCAGGACTACAAGTCCGTGAACGAGTACAACTCAGCCTTGTTTCGAATAGTCTCACAACTGAGGCTATGTGGCGAGATTGCTACTGATGCTCAGCTCCTTGAAAAGACATTCCAGACAATGTCCTCAAGCAACGTGTTGCTCCAGCAACAGTATAGACAGAAAGGTTTTAAGACCTATAGTGAACTCATTCACTGTCTGTTGCTTGCTGAACAGAACAACGAGCTGCTCCTGAAGAACAGTGAGCTTAGACCCCCTGGTACTAAGCCGATCCCAGAGGCAAATAATGCCGAGCCTAAGGACGATACAGAGGCAAACCATGTCCGTTACGACCGAAAGGATCGCAGTTTCTCACGTGGACGAGAACGCGACCGCAGAGGTCAAACGCGAGGACGTGGACATGTTAGCCAAAACAGAGGGCGTCAAACCCCTTATGATCGTCCGGACCGGTCCACTCATGGACACGGCAAAGGCAAAAGCTCTGGGACTTCTTCAAGGATTCAGAATCCTAAGTCCTCGCCTTGCCACAGATGCGGGATGGATAACCATTGGGCAAAGACTTGCCGTACCCCTAAGCATCTGGTTCGTCTCTATCTAGAGAGTTTAAAAGGCAAGAATCCCGAGGCTAATATGATGTATCAGGATGATGAGGGTGACTATGATCACGAAGACAGATATGATCCTAAAGATCACGATTCTGATCAAAGCAAAGACGATCCTATGGATCATGAAACTTCAGACATGTTGAAGTAATAAAACCGTGTGATGCTTTGGTGTTTAGGCTCGATTTTTAAAAGTTGTTTTTATTCTATGAAACCTTGTTATTCCTTTCATTAATAATATATGCATGATTTAGATTATATTTAAAATTGTCTAGAATGAAAGGAAGTATGGAAACACTTGTAGTTGACAGTGGATCAAGCCACACTATCCTGAAGGATAGGGCATACTTCGTTGATCTAACGTTGAAAGATGCCAATGTCAACACAATAGCCGGGGTATCGTCACTTATTAAGGGCCACGGTCCAGCTTACGTTTCGTTGCCAAACGAAACACATCTAGAAATAGATGAAGCATTATACTCTCCTGATTCAATGAGAATCCTTTTAAGCTTCAAAGACATTCGCAAGAATGGCTTACACATTGAGACAACTGGAGAAGGAGCCAAAGAGTTCTTGAATATATTCGAACTCGACCATGACCGGAAAAAGGTCTTGGAAACTATACCAGCTATGGCCACTGGTCTTTATTATGCCAAGATCAGTGCGGTCGAAGCCCATGCTACTATAAGCAAGGAAATCAAACAAAATTTCAACTTGTGGCACGACCGCCTTGGGCACCCTTGAACGGGGATGATGCGTAGTCTCATTACAAACTCAATCGGTCATGACCTGAGGGGGAGACGGGTTATCCCTAAAAACCATGCTTGCACCTCATGTGCGCAAGGAAAGCTTCAGGTCCGACCATCACCAGTCAAGGTATCAAAGGAAACGATCGGTTTTCTGGAAAGGATTCAAGGTGACATCTGTGGACCGATCAATCCACCTAGTGGAACGTTTAGGTACTTCATGGTACTAATTGATGCGTCCACAAGATGGTCACACGTGTGTCTATTATCCACACGAAATTTGGCCTTAGCCAGACTACTTGCCCAACTCATCAGGTTGCGAGCACACTTTCCAGACTTTCCTTTAAAAACGATACGTCTTGACAATGCTGGTGAATTCACTTCCCAAGCCTTTTATGAGTACTGTATGTCCATGGGGGTGACAGTTGAACACTCCGTGGCACATGTCCATACACAAAATGGTCTAGCCGAATCTTTTATTAAAAGGATCCAAATGATTGCTAGACCTTTACTCATGAAAAGTAATTTACCAACAACAGCTTGGGGTCACGCAGTCTTACACGCTGCGGAGTTGATACGCATCAGACCGTCCCATGAGCATAGATATTCGCCATCCCAGCTCTTAACGGGTCGAGAGCCAGACATCTCTCATCTAAAGACATTTGGATGTGCCGTTTACTATCCAATTGCTCCACCACAAAGAACTAAGATGGGAGCTCAAAGGAGGATGGGAATATATGTCGGATATGAATCTCCTTCGATCATAAAATACCTTGAGCCAACCACGGGTGATTTATTTAAGGCCAGGTATGCGGATTGCCACTTTATGGAATCCGAGTATCCGACATTAGGGGGAGACAATAGCAGACTGGTAAAAGAAATCACATGGAATAATACATCCATCATATGGTAGGATCCTCGAACTCAAGCATGCGATCTTGAGGTTCAGAAGATTATACATCTTTAAGAGCTAGCTAATAAAATGCCTGATTCCTTTACCGACTCCAATAGAATGACTAAGTCTTACATTCCAGCTGCTAATGCACCAATAAGACTGGATGTCCAGAAAGGACATAACCAAGTGGCTACTGGGTCTAGGACACGCCTCAAGCGTGGAAGACCAATTGGTTCCAAAGATAAGACCCCCTGCGTGACTAAGAAAAGTGCAAAACGAACCGTGGGCGAGGGGCACAAGGATCTGGTCGATGTGGTCGAACCATCCATCCCGCGGCTCCGGGACATGGAGAAACCAACGTCTGGACTCATTCCAGACGAGCCAGAATCCGCAGACATGAGCATTGGTACGAGTGCAGAGGTGCCTAATGGGACTTGGGACGCCAAGGCTCAGGGTACTGAACCTCCGGACAATGAAGAGATCTCAACTAATTACACCGTGTCTGGTAAACAATGGAACAGAAAACATGTCGACATGAATGATATATTCGCATATAATGTAGCACTTGAGATCATCACGCATGATGATGAGGATCTAGAACCCACGTCCATACACGAATGTATGAGAAGAAAGGATTGGCTTAAATGGAAAGAAGCAATCAACGTGGAGTTAAACTCTTTTAAGAAAAGAGGGGTGTTCGGTCCTATTTTCCGAATACCAGATGCTGTAAAGCCAGTGGGCTACAAATGGGTCTTTGTGAGGAAAAGAAATGAAAACGGTGAAGTCGTGAGGTATAAAGCCCGACTCGTTGCACAAGGATTCTCACAGAGACCGGGAATCGATTATGAGGAGACTTATTCTCCAGTGGTGGATGCAACGACATTCCGATTCCTGATTAGTCTGGCCATACGAGAAAATCTCGATTTACGGTTAATGGATGTAGTAACCGCATATCTATATGGTCCACTGGATAATGAAATATACATGAAAGTACCAGATGGTATCGAAATACCAAAGCATGCTAAAGGTTCTCGAGAACAACATTGCATCAAATTAAACAAAGCTTTGTACGGCTTGAAGCAGTCAGGTCGGATGTGGTACAATCGGTTAAGTGAATACTTACTGAAAGAAAGCTACAAGAATGATCAAGTAAGCCCATGTATATTCATTAAGAAATCGAGCCGAGGCTATGTGATCATAGCCGTGTATGTCGATGATCTCAACATACTTGGAACGGCCGATGAAATTGCCTCAGCAGTTTCTTACCTCAAACGAGAATTTGAGATGAAAGACTTGGGGAAGACCAAGTTTTGCCTGGGACTGCAAATAGAACATCTTAATGATGGAATCCTTGTGCACCAAAAGACCTATACTGAAAAGGTTCTTAAAAGGTTTAAGATGGATAAGTGTCATCCACTAAGCAGTCCTATGGTTGTTAGATCCCTCGGTCTAGACACTGACCCGTTCCGACCTAAGGGAGAGGATGAAGAGGTCCTCGGTCCTGAGTATCCTTACCTTAGTGCCATTGGTGCCTTAATGTATTTGACAACTCATACTAGACCTGACATATGTTTTGCTGTAAGTCTTTTGTCCAGGTTCAGCTCATGTCCGACCCTAAGGCACTGGAATGGGATCAAACACATCCTGAGATACCTACAAGGAACTAAGGATGTGGGATTGTTTTATTCTAACCAAAACAAAGAAAGTTTGATTGGTTTTGCTGATGCAGGTTTTCAATCCGACCCACATACGGCTAAGTCTCAAACCGGCTATGTCTTCACCTATGGTGGTACGGCCATTTCATGGAGATCAGTCAAACAGACCATCTCGGCAACATCCTCCAACCACTCGGAGATTTTGGCCATCCATGAAGCAAGCAGAGAGTGTGTTTGGTTGAGACTTATGACGCATCAGATACGATCATCGTGCGGGATCACAGACGAGAAAGAAGAACCGACCATCATCTATGAAGACAATGCGGCTTGCATCGCCCAGCTCAAAGATGGTTACATCAAAGGCGACAAGACCAAGCATGTTCTACCCAAGTTCTTCTTCACCCATGATCTACAGAAAGAAGGCGAGGTGAAGGTACTCCAGGTCCGATCCAGCGAGAATTCGGCCGACCTCTTCACCAAGGCATTACCAACTTGCACGCTTAAGAAGCTTATGTTCCAGATTGGTATGTGATCATTGAAGAGCCTTCAGTGATGATCACTTCAGGGGGAGTAATGCGGCTGTACTCTTTTTCCTATCTATGGCTTCCCTTTTACCACATTGGGTTTTGGGTTTACCATAGAGAGGTTTTAACGAGGCAGTATACCAAACGCATTACAAGCTCTATACGGTTATTGCATTCAGGGGGAGTGTTGTGAAACGGATGGTTTCGGGAATGCACATAAGTGGGTTCATCTACTTAGACCAATCGGCCCATATGTTAGGCAAATGGGCCAGCCCACTTAGGACTTAGACCAACCGATTATTGGGCCTTGTAGACTTATCCCACGTCGAGTATATGATGTGGGAATGTCGGCCAAGCACTCATATATATATGTACCCTTTATGCTTATGATTAATAACAACACAATACATTCTATACAAAATCTTAGACTCTAAACCCTAGTCGATCTCTCTCTCTCTAGCTTAGTTCATTGGCGAGTAACCTCTATCTAGGACACGAGATTCACAACATATTTCAAAAGATAACAGTAAGAACTTGTATTTATAAGTACTTTGGAGATGCTAATGATAATGCGAAGCATATGTGAACTTGTATACCTTTTAAGTCGTATTTGATTAAATATAGTTTTAGTAAGCAGAATCACGCAGTAGTGGGAAGGTACTGTGCGGTCTCTCACTCGGGACATGCTCTGCAAACCGGTCACCATTCTTATTCGTTTAGATTTTCAAGTGAGTGTCTACTGGATATGGAAAAAAAAACACCATGGTCGAAGACATCAAAAATTGACAAAGAGATTTGCAGTAGGATCAAATCCATCTCTCCCAAGGTGACTACTACTCGGAGTTACTCCAGTTACAGATTTATGCAAGTCAAATCCCAAGGCTATAAGGATCTCTCTATTGCCATAGTCTCTGTTCTCTCTTTTTCCAGTCGTACCAGCCTGTTCTGTTTTTCTTTTACATGTGACCACCACTGGTCAGTGAACATAACAACACTTTTTTTTCTTTGTTGATTAATATAATCTCACATTTCAACAAAAGAATAATGTAACATAGAATTTATGAGATTTTTGCCCATTACCAGTAATCTTGGCAAGAACACAAGCCTTCTTTATAAATGTGAAATCTAGTTTGATCTCTCACAATGATCTCCCGTTCATACACTTAAGAGACCATCTTGAAGAACGCGTGATCATTCTCACATACCCTCTGATTCTACACTATCCAAATAACAACACGCTCGAGCCTTTCTCTCTCCTCCCTCATTTATTAAATCGACATAAAGCGCGAGCTTTCCGCTATGACAGAACCAAATCCTTCTTTTTCTTACTCGAATACATCCACCAAAACACTACCACAGTCTGGAACATAACCCACCAGCTTCAGTTCACTTACAACCTCTTTTAGCTTTGCATAAATCTCATCTGATTGCTTATGTCTTTTGTCACCAATGAGAAACTCGTGTGATTTCCCGTTCAAGTCAATCCGGCTAAGACCTTTCTCCTTTAACACATTCTTTTCCTCCATTCCTCGTCTTACCTTCCTTACATCTTCCCATCTCTGTTCTCTCGCGTAGATATTTGACATTAACACAAGAGCCCCATCATGATCAGGTTCCCGCTCAAGGATGTGTTTGGCTGCAAATTTACCTAACTCATGCTCTCCGTGAACCCTACAAGCTGACATCAGTGATCCCCATATGACTACATTAGGCGCCATTGGCATTGATTCTATAACCTCAAGAGCTTCTGGTAAACGATTAGCACGGCCAAAGAGATCCACCATGCATCCATAATGCTCAAGCTTAGGAGTAATGTTGTATTCATCAGTCATCGATGCAAATATCTTCTTGCCTTCTTCCACTAAACCTGAGTGGCTACAACCATAGAGCACTCCCACAAAAGTAACATCATTGGGCTCGACATTTTCCTGTTTCATTCTGGAGAATAAGATAAGAGCATCATTGGCTTCCCCATGCATAGAAAAGGCATTGATCATAGAGCTCCATGACACAACATTCTTCGTTGGCATCTTCCCGAACACATCTCTCGCTGCATCCAAACCTCCACATTTCGCATACATGTTAATGAGAGCATTATTTACTGTCAAAGAGGATTCAAACCCGTTAAGATGCATGTACTCATGAACCCATTTCGCTTTTTCCAGAACACCGAGGTTCGCACAAGCTGATATAACACTGCCCATTGCAATCTCATCAGGTTCTGTTCCATACCGACACATTTCCTCGAAAACTCTTAAAGCTTCTTCGGGATGATCACTCTCAGCATAAGCTGAAATCATTGTGGTCCAACACACCAAGTCTTTCTTTCCCATTTGGTCAAATATATCTCGTGCATCCTCGAGTCTCCCAGCTTTTGAGAACCCAGAAACCATGGCGGTGGAAACAAACAAGCTTCTCGCTGACATCTTCATATAAAACTCCCTTGCTATATCCATACAGCCTGCTCCAGCATACATAGTCACAAGAGCAGTCAGCAAATGAGCATCCATCCTAACATCATTCTCTTCCAAAAACTCGTAAATCGCTCTGTTATATCTCATATTCCCAGAACGAGCACATGTGGAGACAATGTTACATAGAATCATCTCATCTGGCATCACATTAGAACATTTCATCTCCTCAAAAAGCTTGAAAGCTTCATCTACAAGTCCGAATCGGCAATACCTGCAAACAAGCTTAAAGTTAACACATTTTTGTTTAAAGATAAGATGCACTAAAGAATATGATTGCTAACCTCTCAATCATAGTATTCCACGTAACAACATCTCTGTGAGACATTTCGTCGAACACCTTGCGAGCCTCGACAATCCTGCCGCAACACGCGTACATATCCAAAACACTAGTCTTTACAAACGGGTCGGAAAGTGTGGCTGTCTTAAACGCAAGGCCGTGAAGCTCCATACCCTCGAACAAGGCCGAGACTTTTGCGGCTGCTTTAACAATCGGAGTGAAACTGAAGTGATCGAGACGACCACCGGCATGTCTAATCCTCTGATAGAAGAGGATGGTGGCTCTAGGTTCATCGGAGTGAGAGAGATTCCGGAGAAGAGGATTGAAGAGGAAGGGTTCCGGTGGAGAGGGGATATATGAGAAGACGGAGAGAGCGTAGGTGAGATTGATAGAGGAAGAAGAAGAGGAGAGGTTGAAGAGAAAGGAGTTGCGGCGATGGTCGAAGATTGTACGGAGGATGTGGGCGTGGAGTTGCTTGATGTGTCTGAGTGTTTTGCTGTGTGAGAGTACGCCACGAACAGCTGTCGGAGTGAGCATCTGATGAATAAGAGCACCCTTATTTGTTAGAACTCCCCAAATATTCTTAAGAGTTTAAAAATAATAATTTAATGGGTTGGTTGCCTAAAACCCCCTATAAATATAATCACTCTATCTATTCCTCCTCAACTACCAAACACATGACAAACCCACTCAAACTTATGATTTTTCTTTAGATCTCCCTCTAAAGTTTTTATTCCCCCCTCTCTAATTCAATTTTGAAATCGAGACTAAAAGAAAATTAACTATGTTATGTAATTAGCGATTGTCCACCCGACATTAGAAAAGAACCTGACCGCGATTTTATTTTTAAAAACCCAAATCGATTTGAGATTTTTATTAGGGTTAGTCTATCTTCTTCACTCAACGACACAGAAGGGTCATGTGTCGTTGAGTGAAGAAGATAAACTAACCCTAATAAAAATCCCAAATCGATTTGTTTTTTTTTTAAAACTCTGGGTCGGGTTCTTTTTTAATGTCAGGTCGGGTTTTTTCCTAATGGGCAATCGCTAATTACATAACGCAATTAATTTCCATTTAGTCTCGATTTCGAAATTGAATTAGAAAGGGGGGAATAAAAACTTTAGGGGGAAATCTAAAGAGAAATCATAAGTTTGGGTGAGTTTGTTATGAGCTTGATAGTTAAGGGGGGAAATAGATAGGGTGATTATATTTAAAGAGGGTTTTAGGTAACCAACCCTAATTTAATCTAATAAAATCAAGGCCACTAACATGAACACACATGGAAAAAGAACTTGTAAATTGTCACTTTGTCAGAGTAAAAATCTTTACAAAGAACCGGTTATTACTCTCTCTCCTACTTTATATATACTTTTTATCTTTTAATCCCAAGATACCCTATAAAAAATAACCATTAAAATTGCTCTAATGAGACATTCACTCAGACATTTGGTCGAACATCTAATGTTCAATGCATATTTAGTATTATATCTTCCGAACAAAGAAAGTTTTAGCAACATTTCTGTTATGATCCAAAAGCGTTCGTAATGTAATAAGCCAATTCTTACACCATTAATACCAATCTTATTCAAGCCTTAACTATTTTACGAAAATCTGAAGGAAAAGAAACTTACCAATTACAGTTTGAGACGAATGTGGGTAATGGAGATGATTTATGTAAGAAATATTTACATACAAAGACACATTATGACTTTACAATTACACAAACAGCCACATTACACTTGGGACACACTTTTTCTTTGTTGATTGTCTAATATACCCTTTTAGTGTGAATGTTAATTTAGTTTTTTTTTTGGGTTGAAACTCATTACTTGTTTTTATTGTTGCTTTGTAGCATATTTCCTCAAATCTAAAAAAATCTCTAACCCTAATCACATTCACACCAATCGTGTTCTTCTGCAATAGAGCGACAAATTCAAAAATCTCTAACCCAAAATCTCTAGCCCTAATCACATGACTACCACCGTGAATTACTTCTTCCACAACAGGCTTCAGATTATTCTGTCCAAGTCACCTCCGTCGTGTTCAGCTCCTCCGCAACCATCGGTGAGCCACTTCCATTCACCACCCTTTGACCTTCTAACATCGTGACAGTAGTTCGCAGTGGTTATCATTCACAGAATTTTCTGTGGCGGCTGTCCGTAGTCGTCGTCGCTTCAGTTGCAAAGGGAAAGCTCTAGACACATCTGGTCCTTCAATTTTGAGTTATTAACAATTTTGACCAACTAAGATCGAACCAGGCTCACTGACCATGATTGTATTCTGATGAATGAGTCTCTACTTCATTGATGGCATATGGAGGTCTATGTGTGCTTCTGTAAAAAGTTCAAAGTCAAAGAGTAGAATCATAGAAACAAAGAAGGAGGCATATAGTTTTGATTAGTATGACAAAGAGTAGAATCATAGAATCATAGTAGCAAATACGAGTATGTCAAATCGTTCGAGTCGGAAGACGAAGTTATGCTTCCTAATTTGTTTGTTGTACGGATGGATGGTCATAATTTTCTAGGTAAAGTCCCTCCCTTTTATACTTGTAGGAACTTTATCACTCTTTTTGTTCTCTATATAACGTCAATGGTGATGGTGTGTAGATTTTGTTAAGGAAGGACATGAGAGTTTGATAAAAGCTTCTGATTTAAAATTATTAATTGTTTGATTATGTTCATGAGATTGTTCATCGTGTCTTGTTGACTTCGTAGTCTCTGAAGCTTTAAGTGAAATAAATAACTAAAGACTTCGTTTTTGTTGGATTCAAAGCAACCCCACTTGTATTTGTTGTAGTTTCATCATTCATTGAGTTTTTATTGTTTCTCATTGTTCATGGAATTCAATTTCTGATGAAGGATTTAGTTATACTTATTTGTCAAAAATGTTTTCTTTACGCCTTATTATCTCTTAATTATAAAACCTTTAGCTTGTTTTGTTTCCAAGTTCAGATTCTCGCTTTGTTAAAGCTAGATTGGAAGGTAGTGCCTTTATAACTATGTGAAGCTGATAGATTTGTTTATATGTCGAATTTGAGAAAGTTGTGTATTCTTTCAGTGTGATTGTGGAAACCTTGAAGATAGGTTTTTTACAGAGGCTTTGCTCCTCTTTGGAACCTATTCTTCGGGGAGTGGTAAGCCTTTTAAAGGGTTTTGATCTCATGTCTTTTGGTGTTTTATGATGTCTATTTAACGTTTTGAGCCTTCTTTTGTCAAACAGATTATGGTCATTAATCCATGCTAGTGCAAGTTAACAAATATATTTACACCAAAGATCTCTAGACACACTTTTAAATCATGAGATATTATCATGTTGTCCACATTTTTCATATTCAAAAATCGTTATTCACACTTTTTGATGTTCACACAATATTTTTGATTTATGGATTTCAAAATATATAAAATACAAAATTATGATTTATAATTAAAATTTATTTTCTTTAAATATCTAAAAAAGAAAATATTGACAAATTCCAAATCAGAAAGTGAAATAAACAATAATGATATCACTATGTTTCCGCTATCCACGATTCTTCTGTCCACATTTACCCTATCCACATTTCTCAAATCAACATTAGAACTTTCAGTTTTGTTTTTTTAGGTTCTACACAATTTGAAACTTCTACACAATTCACATGTACACAATTTTCTGACTCACATTTTCTTTGATCCATAAAACTCTTATCCACATTTTCTCTGTCCATGTCTACGAAACACAATTCTAATAAATTATAACTTTAAAAATTTAATAGAATATTAAATTATAAAGTATATGGATATCAAAATTAAAACTATACATTTTATACATATGTTATATATGTATTAACATATTAGGAAACAAAAAAAAATAGATATAAAATTTGTTGGGATAAAAAAATTTTAAATAATAATAGATAACAAATTTTCTTTCACATTTTTTGGTGACTCTCGAAAATAAACTAAATAGAAACGTAAATACTTCTTAACTAAATATTATCTCAATCCACACACAAATTACCCATCAACAAAGAAAAAGGGCATTTTTGTCATAAATGTACCTCGATTTCTGGAAAAGTGTTCTTCTAGCAGATTGTGTCATTTAGTGTTAGAGCATCTTCAAGAAGGAATCTCATTTTAAGGGTGGAAAATCCTCAAAATGAAGATTTGAGGGTGGTATACTCCAAGAAGAAACTTTAAATTTATCTTTGAAGTTTTATGTAATTTGTATTTTAGTCCTCAACTTTAATATAAATTAATTATAGTCTTTAAACTTTATAGAGATAGATAATATATACACATTAAAAATATGAAACACAATATTTATAAATACAATTTATTACAACACAGGAATGCATAGTAATAATATAAAATCCACCTTAATTCATAAAATAAAATATAAATTATTCACTATTGTTATTTCCATAGTGTTTCCAAATATGATCAATTACATTGTAATATTTAGTGTAAAATATTTATTTCTATTTATTTTATTTTAGTTTTAACACTTTTATATATTTTATATACTAATAATACATATATATATATATATATATATATGTGTATATATAAGATATATTTGAATATTTAAGTGAAATATAGTTATAAAGATTAAAGTGATAAGAAAATTAATGTTGGTACAAATATATGTGAATTATAAATTTATAAGGACTAAAATGTAAAGTAAATAGTGTTTTGAGGGTTTGAGTGTCTCTTGGAGAGTAAAAAACTTCAAAATTTGAAGGTTTGAGGGCCTCTTGGAGATACTTTTAGGAAAGACAGAAATGTGTCTAATTATGTAATGCACTCTTTATGTAATGGAGATGCAGCCGAGGATGAATTCGATGCCGACAATAGTTTTTTTTGTTGCAAAATTTTATTTGATGAGTTAAGTCCAACGAGCTCAAATACAAATGGTGACAAGCTAAAATAAAATAAGGCCCATTAAAGTTTACATGATCCACGTGTGGCTCTCCGTCTTCATGAGACACGC